>JAQQSO010000893.1:0-18596 GCA_028658305.1 Pachyuromys duprasi
CATTAGCCCTTTGTATGTTCAGCATTATTCTTTGTTCTGTTTGAGGTACACCTTGATATATGGTGCAGAGATCATGGTTTAGTGGAAAAACTGAGAGATTTGGGTCTGAAGACCTATGTCTGATCTTTGGGCCAGACACCTCTGAGCTTCAGTGTCCTCATTTTCAAGATGAGGATCTTTGCAAATTGTAAAATACCATTGGTGATTCCCAGTAAATATAGAGATGGGGTCACTGTGTGTCATGGGAAGGAGTTGATGCTGAATACAGAAGTGGGAAATTGCAGTTGACTCCAGGGAATGCTTGAGTTGCCCACTTTGGGAGAAGTGGGAGCTAGAAACAGTGATTTAGAACCACATTGACTCAGGCCTTCAGTACCAGGCTAACTGGGCAAGGAAAATCCTGAAGGAAATAAAATTCATCTGGAGGTGAGTGAGTAGTTGGATTTGAATGAAAAGAACCTTGTAGTAAACAGCAAAAATAGTGCTTTTGTATAAAGGGGAAGATAGGGATGTGATTACAGAGGTGACCCTGACTTACAAAAGAGAGGCTGACTGGAAGAGCCCAAAGTGAGGAGGTAGCAGTGCACATCCCAATTGAACACAGGGTAAGGGAGAAATGAACTTCAAAATCCAATTGTGATAGAATTTTAATTGTGGAGCCTGTTATGCGAAACATAGATTCATAAATCTGTTGGAAATTTGCATTGAATAACTGCAAAATCAGAAATATGGTGGCCTGACCTTCACACCCTGTCCTTCTGATAACAAACCTGTTAAATTACTCTTACCTGGAAGCCTATGTCACAGCATTGAACTGTCATTTCTAGATGGACAGACCTTTGTGTTGCTTAGAGGACATTATTATTGGATGTCTCACCATTATAGTGACTCCAATATATCATATTTTTTAGGCCCATCTCCTCACTTTTTTTTCCCAAAGCCTGCATCTCCATTCTCTCAGTATCCGAGTGTCAAGATGTCCTCTCTAGCCAGTCATGAATCCATCCTCTAGCTTTACATTTCCCAATGTCTAGACACTCATCCCTGACCTCTTTCCCACAGTGCACTCAATTTATTGTATGCTTTCCTGCTCAGAACCTGGCTTTCCAGGCCATTTGTAATCTGCTTCTTCTTCACATCTCCTATCTAGCCTCCCTCTACTACACTGCTAGCACAGGCTTCAACAGGCTTTTCCCTCTGGATCTCAAAATGCAGTGCATGATTTTCTAGATCCAATTATTACTCATGTTTTTTGAATTCTTTCAAGTACTCCTACCATCAGGAAACAGAGCCTCACCTATGCTCTGTAGGTGGTATGCCATCGAATAGCAGCTACAAACCTCATTAACTCTTAGAAATCAAGGCTTTTTGTCTTGTTTCTGATCTGGAGTCTTACTATATTGTCCAGGCTGTTCATGAACCCCTGGGCTCAAGCAGAGCTCTCATCTCAGCTTCCTGAGTAGCTGGAACTATATATGTCTGCCACCAACCCAGCTTGAATGACCTTCTTTTGGTGGGGAGGGCTATGGTACAGGTTGACATAGGTGGTTCTCATTCTGTAGACCAGGCTGGTCTCATACTCATTATTTAGCTCAACATGACCTTGAAGTTGTGTAGTCTTCCTGACTCAGCCTTTCAGTGCTGAGATTATATAACCTGCTGGAGTTTTGTTGTTGTTGTTAATTTAAAAAATATTTTTCATGCAATACATTTTGATCATTTCCCCCCTCTCTCAAATCCTCCCTACCCACCAACATTATATGTGCTTCCTTGTGCTCTCACTCTCAAAAAAAGAAAGTAGGAAAACAAAAAGCTAAAATGAAAACAGAGAAAGAACTTAAAAAATCAGTAAGACAAAAATACTAAAGCAAACAAAACAATGTTATTATTGCTTTGAGATAAGAGCTCACTATGGAAGGATCTCACAGACTGACCACTAACTCAGGGCCATCTTCCTGGTCCAGCCTCTCAAAGTCTGGGATGACAGGTTAAATGGCTTTTCTAATTCTAAACTTAGTCAGTTGTTAAGAGTCCAGCCAAGCCAGGCAGTGGTGCCTTTAATCCCAGCACTGTGGAGGCAGAGGCAGGCAGATTACTGTGAATTCAAGGCCAGCCTGCTCTAGAGAAACTTCCATGACAGCCAGGGCTACACAGAGAAACCCTGTCTTGAAAAAAAAAAGTGTCCATCTCAGGGTGGGTGAAATGGCTTAGTGCCACAAAATGTGCTGATTGGAGGTTGATCCCTGGGACCTGCATAGTAAGTAGAAAGAAAAACATTGGACTCCCACAAGTTGTCCTCTGGCTTCCAAGTGTATGCTATGTCATGTGCGTATATGCACACACACACATAATAAATAAGTAAATAAATAAATACATACATTTATTTAGGCGGTTTTTCATAATAGAGTCCAGTTCAGATCTCTATTTTACCCCAAGCTTCTGCTGACCAAATCTTTTCGGCACAGAGCCCACTTTTGTCCATGGAAGGAAGAAACCAAGCCCTGCCCAGGTTAATCTCTAGCAATGTCCACAAAAAGATGAATATGCTGGAGCTGCGTCCCCAAAAGCTGACCTCTTAAGGTCCAGCTAAAACCCAAACCAGCTTGTCATGGGTGGAAGTTTTGCTCTCAGAATCCTGGTAAGGCAACCCTTATGGCTGCCTGTATATGCTTCTGTGAGATAATGTTGTGTTTGGTGGGGGTAAAAGTCAAGGGGTTGCTGGGTAGTAGAACAAAAGAAATTCCATTTTGGTGCTCACAGTTTCCTTTTATTCCTCTTTCAAGATCCATTCCAGGACACCTTGATCCATGAGCATGCCATGCAGCCTCTTGGCAGTTTGATGGCATCCAGGGTTCTCACAGTGACTGTTGGCAATATTTTGCTCAAAAATGTGACTCAATACACCCAGAGCTGCCTAAGGTCACCTGTTGCCATAAGTACACATGTAACTATAAAATCTGTTATGAATGTGTTCTATGCAAACACCGGTAAGAGCTTTCTCAGACTTTGTGCAATAACTTTGTCATTCTAGCTCTCAGTAGCTGTTTGGTTTTGTGTATTTGTTTTTCTGGTGTGGGGAATCGAACTGAGGGCTTCATGTGTTCCAGGCAAACACTGCATTGCACCCTGGCTGAGCAATATCACCTGCCTTCCTTTTTCAGATTTTTGTCTTTGAAAGAGGGTCCCAGCAAGGTTTCCATGCTAGTCTTGAGCTAGCTGTAGAGCTCAGGCAGGCCTTGAACTTGTGACCCTCTTGCCTCAGCCTCCCAAGTGGCAGGACCAAGTAGGTCTGCGTAAGTCTGTGGACTGTCTGACTTGAGGACTGACTCACACTCTTTCTGTGTCCTCTTTCTCTTGTATTCTTCCCACCCTGCCTCCTAATTTGAGCAGGCTTGGCCCTGCTGCTGCCTGGGGATCCTCAGAACCCATAGAAAACTGTTTGGGGTACAAGGCTGAGGAGCTGGAGCTGATGTTGAGGTATCATGATTGATTTTTGGCCGCTATAGCAGATCGTTGAATACTGAATGCTTCTGTGCCAAACAAAAACAGTGCCTGGTGTTGCTGCCAATATTTCTGAAGGAAATAATGTTCCAGGTGAGTGTTCAGTGTTCCATGTGAGACCATTTGCCAAATATGTGCAGGAAAATCATAGGGAAGTGCTTTATGGGACAGTAGGTATCAGACATGGGGATGTGATGCCAGTAAACAAAAGCAAAATCCTTGAGGGTGCCCTCGAGTGTATTTATGTGAGCTGAATCCTGTACTGAAAAGAAGTTTTAGAAAATTCTATTTCTGTCAAGCTTTAAATACTAGAGTTTTAATGTGTTTTCTTATTTGTTATTAATAGTAAGTGTTCTTAACAAAGATCTCTTTTACTAACCATACAACCCTTGACAATACTTGAAGCACTTTGGATCCACCTTGGGTCTTCACTTTGACTATATGGTTTTAACATGTAGAATAAAACACGGAAGAACATGCTATTTCCTGGGAGGGGGAGTGGTGAGAATTTGAGAATATTGTCATAAAAGCATATGGTTTAAAGGTAGTGCCTCATGGCTAGGCTACTGTCAGCCTATCACAGTATCCTTGTTTGAAGAGCCAGCCTGGTTCGTGAATTTCAACTTCATAGCTCTGAGTGAAGCCACTGTGTAATTATTCAGAAAATAAATATTTTCATGTCACTTTACAGTTCTCTTATTCAAATACTCCAGAAGACTCCCTGTCTGTGGGAGCTGTTGAGGGTGTGGATTAGACCCCAAATTGTATTTTTATATTTCTGTGGAGACCATAGAAAATGACCACTGGTTTAGTGGCTTAGAGCAGCATGAGTGTATTATCTTAAAGTTCTAGAGGTCATGAGTCTAGAATGAGTTAGTTAGATTACAATAAAGGTGTTGATGGGACCTTCCTTTCTGGAAAATCCATTTCTTTGTCTTTTCTAGTTCCTAGAGGCCTCTCACAGCCCCTGTTTCATGACTTCTTAAAAGACAAAACACCTTTTCCCCTTTACTTTTATAGATACGTATATGACACTTAGAGACAGTGGCTTTTTCATCTTTGTCTTCTTCATCATTGTCTTCTTTTTCTTCCTCTTCCTCCTCTTCCTTCCTCTGTGTGTGTGTATATGTATTTGTCATGGCACATGTGTTCATATGCATGCAGAAGCCAGTGGTAAACCTTGGGTTTCATTCTAGCAGCTGTCCACTTTGTTTTTTGAGACAGAGTTTCTCATGTGGCTGTAGGGCTTTCCAATTAGGCTAAGCTGGCTAACCACTAAGTCACTGCATTCTTCCTGTTAACACATCCCCAGGACTTGAGTTACAAGTGCACACTACCATGCTCAGCTTTTTGTGTGCTTACTAGGACCAAATTCAGGTCTTGTGCTCACATGGTACTTTATAAATTGAACACCATTATTATCATTATTATTTTCTTTATTACTATTTTGATAGGTCTTACATAGCCCAGGCAGACCCTGAATTCTTTACAATTTTTAAATTACATTTATTTTAGGGGAGGGGGTATGATTATGCCACAGCATACATGTAGAGGTCAGGGGACAACTTTCCTGTGTCAGTTCTCTTCTACCCTGCATGTCCTGGGGATTGAAGTTGGGGTGTCAGGCTTGGTAACAAGCACCCTTAACTGCTGTGCCATCTGGCTTGGTACTCACCTTGAACACTTAATGCAGACAAGGAAGGTCATGAACTCTTGGTCCTCATGTCTCTGCCTTCCAAATACTGGGGAAATAGGCATGCACCAATATGACCTGCCAAAATCTTATTTTAAAATCATTTGTTTCACAGATTAGAAATCTCATTTTCCTTTTGCCATGTTTGCAGGCTTATTTTTGTTCTTGTTGTTTTGAGACACGGTCTTACTGTGTAGCCCTGGCTGGAACTTGCTACATAAATGAGGCTAACTTCAGACTCACAGAAATCCTCCTGTCTCTGCCTCCAAAGTGCTGAGTTGTGTTCTACCTCATCCTTCTGCTTGCTTGTTTGAGACAGGACTTTACTTTTTAGCCCCAGGATAGTCTCAAATCTGTGAAGTCACCCAGGCTAGTCTCAGATTGTTGAACTTCCTGCCTTTTCCTTCCTCCCAAGTACTCAGATTACAGGTGTGTACTACCATGTTTGGGTGCTGAGCCTGCTGGCTGAGTCTAACAGTTCTTGAGTGGGGAGTGAGGATTGAAAGAAAATTAACACACACACACACACACACACACACAGTAAACATGGGGTCAGTTCCAGAGGGCTGCCAGTAGAACCTGTCACACCTGTTTATTCTACAATCCCTTTTTATAGTCTGAGCAAAGTACCTCAGTACAATGAAGAGGTTCAACAAGAAGTCAAACTTGTTTACCTCAAGCACTTTTTGGGTGATCCTTATACAAATAAAAGGATGTGAACTTGGCAAAACATCCTGCCTATCCCTATCTCCATGTGAAGTCCAGGGTGAAAACATGATTTTCTCTTAGAACTCAATAACAAAGCAGCCTGACAAACAAGCAGCTTTCCACACTTGACTATTACTCTTTGCCCTGAAAGGTGACCTAATCATAAGCTCTGGGAATTGGAACATGAATGTCTTCAGGGCTCAGTTCTTGGCCTGCTACAAATAATGCTTATATTTATCTTCACTACTGAAATCTTTGTAACCAGGGTATATAATTTTGACATTTTTCCTTTTGCTTCTCACTTTGTATATGGGTAGCTTAGTCACGGGAATACTGAGGCTAAATATGGCTACATATATGTGTGTATATATATATATACATATATATATATGGCAGGGCAAACTACTCCAGCTAACTTCTTTCATTCCTTCTCTCCCAAGCTCTAGCATCTCTGCAGCCTCATGTAAGTCCCACCTATCAGAGTGGGTCATGGCACATTTATGACTTCACTGGGAGAAACTGACATTTCAGTGGGCAGCCCTGTCACCTGCCCTCTGGAAAACAATAGTTATTTTTTTCCACTCAGCTTTAGATGTGGAGAATGCTCCTTGCTGCCCAGTTCTTTCTTTGTGGTAATGTGCCAACAACTGTTAACAAATCACAAGCCTTGTTGCTATGTGCATGATGTGTGTGTGTGTGCACATGTGTATACTGTGTACATGTTTACATGTATGTGAACAGGAGCATATTGGGTATTCTCTGTTAATCTCCACCTATTTTGTTAAGATAGGGTCTCTTACTGAACCTATAAGCTCACCTCCTCCCCCACACCCAGGCTGACATCCAGGAAATCCACCCCACAGTTTGGGGGTTACATACACACATGGCCACACCCAGCTTTTACACAGGTGCTGGTGTTTTGAACTTGGGTCTTCACGTTTGCTCAGCAAGCATTCTTACCAACTGAACCAGCTCCCAGCCCCACCTTTTTTTCCCAAACCCATTTTTCCCAGTAAGAGACTGTACTACCAAATAACCAAAACAGCCTTCTCTGCCTGGCCTGTGATCGATCTCACTGCATTATCCCAGCCTACCCTACAACTTCATCTCCAATCCTTCCCTCCACCCAAACCCTTAACTCCAGCTAGCTGAGATTATTTTTTTTCTTGAGACAAGGTCTCTCACTGTGTATCCCTGGCTGGCCTAGAACTCAGTCTGTAGACTAGGTTGGCCTTGAACTTATAGAGATCTGCATGATTGTGCCTCCCAAATACTTGTATGTACCACCACATCTGGCCCGGCTGAGTGAGACCCCTTACAGTCTCCCGAACGCAATGCTGTTTTCAGCCTCTCCACCTCTACTACTGCCTTCTCTTCTGCTCAGAAATAAACAACACCTCTTCCTTCTCTTAACATTGGACATGTCACTTGCCTCTTAATCTTCAGAAAGCCACCTGAGACAGTTCCTACCTTCATGCCCAGCACTGGACTAAGCATGTGCTGGGTTTTTGCTCTGCACCGTAGACTGCTCATTATTTGTTAATTTTTACCATGTTTTCCCTGCTGGCCTGGGCAGTTGGGATTCATGAATTATGACTTATTAATGTCTAGTGGCCCAAAGTGTACATAGACAGCTGATTAACTATTCACTGATGCCACCCAAGCTCATGACTGCCTAGCAGCTCTACTAGGCAGCACAGTTTCCAGCAGAGGGCACAACAGACCCCAGGAGGGCAGAGAGACAGAGTATAAGCCAGGCAGGATGAAGGAAGAAGTGCACACTAGAGCCCAGTCAGACCCAGCCCAAATGATGACTATGAATACAATCTGGCCCTTATTATCTTATTTATTGAAAGTTTAAGCAGGGTTTTTAGACATAAAATTGGGCAAATATTGAGATACTGGGGATCACATTCAGTGCTGAGCTAGGCCTGGCCCTCTATGCTCTTTGCCTCTTATTCCTTTCACACAGGAAGGCTGTATTCTACTTGCTGATTTAGGAAGGTGGTGGGGCTTCAGGCAGCTAGTTCTGAAAAAGCAAAATAGGGTGTGGCAGCTAAGACACAATACTAGTGCTGTGCATGGAGCTGGGAGAGTTGTTCTCAGGAGACCTGGAAGTGCTGGGCTTCCAGTGAGTCCCAGCAGCAATGTTATGGGTGAGTCAGAGCTAGCCCAGCCACAGGAGGAGAAGAACTGCAGTGTGTTAGAAGTTGGGTTGCACAGGCTACAGTTCCATTCCAGAGTTACAAGCCCAAGTAGGAGGCCTCTGTTGTCTCAGACCAGGATGATTCCCTCCAGGAAGATGACGGCTGCCTCTGGGGCCCTCTCTGGTCAGAGCAGCCCATGCGCATGAGCAGCATCCACATTTGTTCTCTGAACTTCACTCCCACAAAGGCGTAGAGCAGTGGGTTGAGGCAGCAGTGCATGTAGCCCATGCCCGACGTGATTGACTTGGCCACATCCACACGGCTTTCAAGACCACAATTGCGGGCCAAAACTCCCAGGTCCATGAGAATATCCACTATCACCACCAGGTGATAGGGGGTCCAGCAGATGGCAAAAGCCACCACCACCACTACCACTAGCCTCATAGCTCGTAAGCGCCTCTGGCCTCTGGAGACCAGCAGCACAGCCAGAATATGTGCATAGCAGTAGGCCATGACTAGAAGGGGCAGCAGGAAACCGGCCACCAGCTGCAGTACACGCAGAGCAGTGCGACCCACCTGTGGGAAGTTGTACTGGCAGTGGGTAGCCTTGAGACGCTGATCATGGTTGGCCGACAGGAAGATGAAATCTGGGAGGGCAAAGAGCAGACAGAGTCCCCAGACAACTATGCAGGTGAGGGCTACCCGTACCCAGGGGTCCCTTCGGTAGATCTGAGTGGCATGCACTATGCTCAGATAGCGGTCGAAGCTTATACAGGCCAGCAGGAAGGCCCCTGCATAGAAGTTGATGTTGAAGAGGGCACCTGCCACTTTGCAGAGGCCAGAGCCAAAAACCCACTGGACAGCAGCGTCCACTGCCCACAGCGGGAGCGTCAATACCAGCAGTGCATCAGCTACAGCCAGGTGGAGCAGGAAGGTGTCTGTGCTGCTCAGGGCAGTGCGCTGACTCAGCAGTACGGCGGCCACTGCTCCATTGCCTAGCAGCCCCAGCAAAAAGAGGAGGCTGTAGAGGGCTGGCAGGAAGGCTCTGTCAAAGTTCAGGCTGAAATCCTGTGGGCAGGGCGGGGAGCCAGAGAGGTCGCTCTCGTTTTCCCCATAATCATATGGAGAGGTGCTGTTTTCCAGAAGAAAATCAAGGTCCAAGCCATCTAGCACTTGACGTTCACTAACCTGCCCAAGGAAGGGTAAAGAGGAAAGGGAGGCTGTCTCTGTCAAGGCCTTTTAACTTTCTTGCCCCTTTGTGCCTTGTCATTTACTCTGAAGGGTGTTTCCTTTAGTAATAAATAGTTCTTTCTGGGTCAGACCCTGGGCTGTCACCCTGCCCAGGCCCATTCCTCTTTAACTCCATCTACTCAGACTGAGAAGGTGACTCCCCTTCTCACAGGCTGGCAGACCCTGGACCCTCTGGGTTATCCTCACACAGAGCAAGGATCCTGCGGAGGAGGGAATTCCTTCCAGGACCTGGAGCCTTCCATTCTTTCCCTTAATCTTCACTCCTGGCTTGTCAGTTTCAATGCTATGGCCACACCAGGATCAACCACATGCCTCTCCAGGTGCTTCCCTGCTCCACCTTCTAGTCCCTGGTCCTCCTTTCCCCCCTCAGCCCCTACGTCATGACCTGACTTTCTGGCTTCACATAAGGCTTTTCTATAAACCACAGTGTACCCGCTACACACAGCATGCTTGCTTCCCTTCACCTACCCAGAGGCTTGTGCAACCATTTGGTCAGCTTCTGAGCTCCCCACCCAAGCCCTAATTTGTTTTGTTAAGATGGCCAGGCTTGATTTCAAACTCTTGGTCTCACATGAGCTTTCTGCTTCTGCCTCCCAAGTAGCTAGGACAATGTGGACAAAACAGTTCATCTGAAGAGAAGGAATCTTCTTCACCCCTTCACCCCATCCTAAACTATTCAACAGCTAGAGATCACCAAAGTTGTGTCTCTAAAAATTGACATTTTTGGATGGGGTATCCAAGCCACAGAAGCAGGAGACATGCCTGTGGTTAGTGGCCAGACTAGGTTCCCAAATCCCACTACTGCTCTTATCATAACCTCTGCATTCCATGCTGCTTAGTCAGTCTTCTGGTGCCTCACGGCTGCGGGCCAAGCCAGACTTGTCCCTGGTATGAAACTTGGCACGGTAATGTAGCTGAGCTGGACAGCAGAACTTACCTCAAAGTACATGGCTAGGCTGGTGCTCTGGCTGTTGCTGCTGGGATCAGGCTCAGTGCTGCCTGCTTCTCTGCTTTGGCACTTGTGGTTGGGAACTTGCAGTGAGCAGAGGAAGTGAAGATTTCACAGCTCAGCACAGCCTCTTCCCAGGGGTTGTCTATACCAGCCCTCCACGGGGACCCTTTTTTGCCACTCTTGTGGCCAGGTAAATACACTTGGAAGGAACTAGCCAGGAACTTGGGACTGTTACCAAGTCTGTGGTTCTAGTCCTACTCAATACCATTCACAGATAATTAAATATGTCTAGGAACAGGCAGGAAGTGTGATTTGATGGCAGTGACTGGAGAAGGGAAGCCCACCTTCTCCCCAGCAAGGCTGGGACTGGAGTCTCATTAGGACTGGATTAGAGTGGGATATGGTATGAATACTAGCCATCACAACTGCATAGGAAGGGAAGACGTTTCCAAGAGCAGCACACCACCTCTTTTTCTTCCCTAATTTGAGGCTGATTGGGTTTGATATGGCATTGGTGGATATGTACATATGAAATCATTATGGGATTATAATGAGCCCAGAGTCAAGTGGAATCTCCGTATAGTGTCCAGACCAGATGAAAATGGTCAGGAGCATGCTCAGGAATTGGGAAATATGTGATAACTCAGTGTTTGGGATCCGAGACTGTGGGTCAAAAGCAAGCGCATAACTGATAGGACAACAGGAATAATGGAGTTCTATCTGGTGACAGAGCAAGAAAGGCTGGGTCCTAGAGAAGTGTCCTGGGTGCCTGGGTAGAGGGAGATCCTTTGCGGAGAGAGCAGAGGTCTAAAGCCACGCCATGGGGGAAGTAGAGGGCAGCCCTGCTGTCAGGTGCAAGAAGTGCTTCTGCATCGCACTGCTTGTTCACTGCTCAACAACCTCGACGATGTGCTGTTCTGTCCCACGGTTGTGCCTGGGACACAGACCCATCTGAGTGCTCCAAAAAGGATGTCAGCAGTCTTAAAATTATTGGGACTGTTACCGGTCGGTGGTTCTTGTCCTACTCAATACCATTCACAAATAACTAAACATGTCTAGGACTGTCCTTTGAGACAGTCTCATTCTGTAACCCAACCTGGTTTTGAACTCATAGCATCCTGCCCGGATGAGTCTCCTGAGTGCTAGGATTATAGGAGCCCACCATTTCTCACAGCATTTGGCAGGAGGGGACATAGTCCATTGTCTTTTAAATGGGCAAACTGTTATATTCATCCAGCTAAAAGCAAATGGAGATCTACCTATTTTTCATGAGGCTAAATGCAGAGGAGCCTATGCCTATGTCATGGAAGAGGCAAGTAACAGAATATTGTATTTACTTTGGCACCACCTATGTACATGGTAGACATCACCACACCAAGCAATAGCATGCAGGCATCAATGCCAGGTAGTGGAGGTCAGGACTGTTTAAGTCTTTTTTTTTTTTCAGGGACTTGCTATGTGACACTGGCTGGACTAGAACTCGAGAGGCTGGCCTCAAGCTCAGGGATCTGCCTGCCTCTGCCTCCTGAGTACCGGGATTAAAGTTGTGGGCTACCATGCCTGGCTTAAATGTGATTCTTTTTGAAACAAGGACGTGTGGCATAGCCTGGGCTAGCTTTGAATTCATGATCCTAGCCCTGCCTTAGCTTCCTGAGTGCTGCTATTACAAGTATGGGCCATCACATTGGCCTGATGCTTAGTTTTCAAGCAAATTGCTCCCCCAATTCAGTTCAAGCTTATTGACATAACATGCACCTGAAAACACTTAATGCCCTTCTCTTCCTGTGAACAGATGGGACACTTCTCTGAACTAGCCTGTCACCTGCAGGTCAAAGGGAACTGAGGTCTTGGAGGAGGTCAAGAGCTGTGTGAATGGAGCGGACTAAGAGGATTCCTGAGGCCAGGCCAGTCAGGATGTATAAGACATGGCACTTAACTGCCTGTAGAGGCAGAGAAGACAGAAAGCTGGGAAACACCACAAAATCCCTTTCGTGCCCACTAAGACCATGGTTTCCCCAGGCTTGTCTGTGGCTTATGCACATGAGAAAAATAACTGCAAAGGTTGTATACTTGTTCATTTTCAAGGTCTTAGTCTGGCATTGTGTTCTTCATCCCATTTTATTGAGATTAAAGGGGACTTTTGCTTTATGAAAGGCGTGGTGGTGAAAACAGATGGTCATTTTAGAAATGCCTTGTGTTGGCAGAAGCTGGCAGTCCAGTGTATGTCGTCCCAGTGGCTGCTGAACTATTCCTGCACTATGTGAAGTGTAAAGGCATAGGGACCCCCAGTCTCCTTCCTAGGCCTTAGTCTTCTCATTTGTCTAGGGAAGATGATCTTCACCTTCCCAGGTTGCTGGGAGGGATACCATCCTGAAGGTCAGGTGTATAGAGCCTTCCTTTCTGAGGCCTGACAGCCAGACGTCAGGATTGGGTCCTGATAGACCAGGTGAGCCTCTCATTGCTCTTGAGTGACTTGCACAACTGTCATGTAATTGGCAGAACACTGAGCTTGTGGAAATCCAGGCCTAGTTCCACCTGCCGTCGCCTGTGATCTTGGACAGATCAGAACGATACCCAGGCAGTTCCCTCAGCAGAGTTGTTCTAAGATGAACTGAGATAACCGCAGGCTTAGGCATCTAGCACTGGGCCAAGGGATTAGCACAGGTGCAGCTAAGAGCCTAAGGTGAGTACAGTATAGACCCCACTACCAGAGCTGCTTAGAACCTTTGGTGCCAAGGGAGCCCATGATAGATGATAGTAGCTTACGGTACGTATAAGTGTGGCTGTGGCCAGGGCCAGAAGGCTCATTCTCCATAAAAGTGGGTGGTCCCTGTCCTCCATTGATAGAGGAGCTTTGCCAGTCCTAGCCAAACTCCCTGGCTGTCCGGCTACTGACCCTGGGAAAGCATTTCATCTCTCTGCTTCACTTTGAAGAGTGGGTCTAAAGATAGCATACACTTGATGGAGTTGCCCTGTGGACTGTACCCCCCATATGTATAGAAACTATGTGGCAAAGACGGGTGCCCAATCAGTCGCTCATTGTCCCTCTTCTGCTGCTAAACCAGCTCAAAGCTTAAACCAAGCTTCAAAACTGCAGTGTGGCTTCAGCTGTTGTTTGCAGCTGAGATATCCTGGAAGGTTCCTGTGTCACAGAGCTGAGCCAAGCCCTCACCTAGCCTTCAATTTGGTCATTTTCCATCCCAAGACTAGGTCAGAGTCAGAAGCTCGCAGCCTGTGTTCTGGTCTCTGGGCCCTCCCTCTTGTGCAGCAGAGAGGGATGAGGAGGAAGTTAGTCAGAGTGAAGCTGCCTGGGGCCCCACTAGTGGTCAAGGTGTGAAATGTGCACCTGGCTCTTCTCTGCCTCCCTTCCCCCTGTTGTTTTTCATTCTTTCACACCTCTGGGCTGTGGTTTGGGGAGATAGGAGGCTGGGAGATAGACACCTTTGTGCCCAGTCCCCCACAGGAAGGAGGGCACCTACATCAGGGACAAGGGCCATTTTCTTCTCTTCTCTAGCCCACCGCTTCACAGCCTTCTCATGTCCACACAACAGACCCCTAAGCTAAGCTTCCAAAAGCTCCTGACTCGGCTGTCATGAGAGTCTGCCTAGGCAAGGCTCCAGTTCCTGAAATCAAGAAGAGTCCCGTCTCTGGACATGTGTCTCTCACACTCTTAGGTCCTGAGGTGTTCTTCTCTTGGCTCCCAATTTCCCAAGGGAAGGAGTGCTCGAGGTACAAGGAGACCCAGGGATGGGAGACCCAGGAACGGGGATGTTGGGTGGAGTGTGTCCAAGGTCCTGTCCTCTGACCATAATAGCACACCTCAGCCCTCCTGGGGTTGATCAAACCCTTTTGAAGTATGCTGGGGCGCAGGGACGATGTGGGTCAGGCGTTTGGCAGTTGTCCCAGGGCTGCTTCTGTCTTAGGAGCTGGGTGAGGCCCAGCTGGGTGATATGACCACCTACCATTTGTTGTTAATTTTATCTCAGGTGCTGTTCTTAAGTGGTTTGATATTGCTGTTGTGTCAGGTTTGACATAAAGTCTACGTAATCCAAGCTGGCTTCACACCACGGTTATCAAAGCCTCTAAAATGCCACTGATTTCACTGTCTCAAACCCTCTAAAACGGCACTGATAATGTCCCCAAATGACAGTCTGGGCTCAGCTCAGGCTGGACTCTGACAGGATGAACAGAATGCTTGCTGGTGGACAGACAAAAGCTTACTTACCTTCAGCATTCCTCAAGAACCTGCTTCTGTTCTCAGGAGGAGACACTAATTCCCTACCCATGGCAACCTCTGCAAATGAGGCACCTGATTCCCTATTAGCACATACCTGTAACACATATGAAAGCTCCCACACTAGCTTTTGGGGTCTTCTCACCTCCCCCACGCTATTCTAAACCTCCAGGTTGTTCTGGCTTGCATACCTCTGTCCCTGCAGCCACTCCCCCCTTCATAACTGGCAAGGCCCTTGCTACCCATTTGCAACTCTTGCTGTCCCTGAGAGGTAGCCCCAGCAGCTTTGGTTTTGCGCCAAAGCCTTTGGCTATTCTCTACACCCACAAAGAGGTAGCAATGGCAGCTTTGAACTTCCCCAGATGAACCTTTGTTTTTTCTATCCACAGAGTGGTCGAGTTCAGTGGTTTCACTGTGCCCTCACTTACAACCACCTAGCTGGCTCGAGACATATGTTTTGTTTGTTTGTGTTGTTGTTGTTACCAAAAACATAGTTTGTAGTCCTGCATATGAGGGTGGTGAGGGACTCATTTTTCTTCCCATCTCTTCTTAATCTTCCCTGTCCTTCTATCCTGCCTCATTTGAACTGTCTGAACTGCTGGAAAATGACTAATTTCCTACAATTCCAGCAGGCCATGGTGTTAGCCTTGGCAACCCTGTGCATGGTGCGGCGGCACTAAATCTGCCTCCTATTACATCTATGCTCATATTTCTCCATCCAGGCAGGAAGTCATCTGCATAGGCACAGGCGTGAGGGCTGTCTCTGCCAGAGCCCTGCTGTCCTGTGAGGCAATGTGGCACACAGTAAGTCAGTCCCTGGATTGCGGATCAAGCTGAACTGTGTTACTGGCTCTGCCATTCACTAGCTGCATAACCATGTGTAGGTTCTTTCATATCCCTGTGCCTTGATTTTCCCCTCTGGGTTGAAAGAGAAAAATATACTGTCTGTGTAAAGGCACTCCGAACAGTTGCCCGGAAGTCCCAGGTTTCTTTCTAGTGATGGCTACTCAGCTTCCTACCAGGACTGAACACATTCAATGAAACAGCTTCATTTGCCTTGAGTCACCACATACTAGAAAATCAAAGCCTTGGTCTTGTGTAGGTTTTGGAACTGTAAAGGCCTTTGGCCTTGGGACATGAGTACCATGTTAAATTTCCATGCCCTGTTTATGGTGGGCAGTCCCTCCAGCCAATGTTCCTGACACATGGTCCACTAGATGCTGAACATAAAGGCAGAGCCCAAAATCTGGACCTTGCCCCTGGGCACAGGCCTTGAAAGGAAAGCTCAACTGCAGACAAAGCACTGGCAACTAGGAATGCTGAGTGTGGTAGAAATCAAAGCATACCAACTGGTTATCTAATATCAATTGGTCAGCCCTGGACACATACATACATGTAATATTATACAGACTGAGAAGGTTGTACTCACGTATTTAGGAATATATGGACATACAAATATATGACAACAGCAACAACAGAAAAACAGGCCATGAATTTGAAAGAGGGGCTTTCATGAGAGGGTTTTGAGACACAAAAGGGCAAGAGGAAAATGATGTTATTATATTATAATATCAAAAAATAAAACTACTAAAAAATAACTTGAAGAGACATCATTTCAAAAGCATATACTCCTCTGTGGCTCCTAGGAGATTGTCACTCACAGAATCCTAGGATAATTGCTGGTTTAACCAAAATGTCCAGGTGAGTAGCCCGCCACACACACACACACACACACACACACACACACACACACTTGTATCTTCAGAAAAGCTCAATATATGTTACATTCTTGATTTAAAGACGAGAAACAAGCTCCAAGTGATTAATTTGCAAGATCCACAGCAAATAAGTATCCGAATCAGGATTTCAAGCCAGGCCGGCTCCAAAATCCATACCCAGCCTGTTCAGCTCTGACCAGGGAACACATTTCGTCTTGTGAATACTTGGTTTGAAAGTCAACAGGATTTCAAAGGCCTTTGTGTGCAGTTAGGAAGAACAGGGAACACAGATAGCTGTGCCTGGCATGGGGTACCTAAGTCACTGATCACTATGCAAATCCCCAACAGGGGCCAGGGAAAAACAGTTCCCTTCTGGAAACAGGAGAGCTCCTCCTGAGTTCCACAGCTAGAGAGAGGAGAAAATAGGAAAAACAAGAGACTCTAGAGTGGGAACTGGAAGTGGTTACCAAGGAAACCAGTAGTGTGCTCAAAGCTGAGCCTGGCTGGTTGGGGGATGGGACAGAAGAGAAAAAGGAAATCATGTTATTAAAAACTCAAGCTGTTTTGGAGGATGGCTTAGGGTGGCCACTCACCGAGCTGCCAGAGTATTTATAAATCAGGATAGCTTATGATCTAGCTAAGAAAGGGCTTGCATTGGAAGATGAGTAGGAAGGCAGGGCATGCTGGCGCACATCTTTAATCCTAGCACTTGGGAGGTGGCAGCGGGATCAGAAATTCAAGGTCATCTTCAGTGAGTTTGAGACTAGCCAGACATCAATAAGACCCTATTCTAGAAATGCCGCCCCCCCCAAGGAAAAGGGGGCTAGAAAAGCAGGAAGTGAGGGAGAGAAGAGAGGCCGGTGATGAAGAGAAACATGAATTGGGTGTGGTAGTATACATCTGTGATCCTAGCACTCCAGAGGCCAAGGCAGGAGGATTGTAAGCTCTAGCCCAGCTTGGGTCACAGGGCCCAGCTTGGAGGGAGGGAGAGAGGGATAAGAAGGTGAGTTTTGGGAGGCTGTTAGTTGAATCAAGAATGACTGGAAGGGGGAGAGGAGGGAAGGGAGACTGATACAGATGTAATCTATGAGAGAAGAATGAAAGAAAAGGGAAAAAAGAGTGAAAGGGAAGGAAGAGAAGGTGATTTGCAGTTGAATTCATAGGATTGTGATTGACCCCCAGTCTGGTCTGCCTTTAGCGGGTGGGTCTCCCTGCACATCCTCATGAGGATGTCTCCATTGTGGTGCATTATCTTACTCTGAGAGTGAAGTAAAGACAGAGAGCATCCTTTTCAGATATACTTTTTAATGTATTTGTTCACTTTACATCCGGATCATAGCACCCCTCCTTCTCTCCTCCTAGGCCCATACTCCCTTCTGCTTCTCCCTATCCCCCCTTTCCTACTCTGCAGAAAAGGGGAGTTCCTCTTTAACTCATCTCAGCACATGAAGTCTCATCAAGACTGAGCACATCCTCATCCACTGAGGCCAGGCTAGGCAGCCCTGCCAGGGGAATGAGATAAAAAAAAAAAAAATCAGGCAACAGAGGCCAGATTTCAGGCATGAGCTTTTGGGGACAGAGACAAGCAGGAGAAAGACAGGTGCATATACAAGTGTGGATAGCAACTTCTCAACAGTCAGTGATGCTTCTGTGTCTTTACAACAGCTCTTCATACAATTCTGTGGCTTTCTAAGTTACCTTATGGTTTACAACAAGGGTTACAGATGAAGCAAAATTTAAGATTACATAAAAGTACATGGTTAACTAGAGAGCCAGAGAGATAGCTCTGAATCAGAATGCTTACCACTCTCGCAAAAGACCTGAGTTCGATTCCAAACACCCATGTTTTAGAGCTCACAACTTCTTCATGTAACTCCAGCTCCAGGGGTTCTGAAACCCTCCTCTGGCCTCCTAGGTCACTTACATGCACATGCATATACTCGCACACAAACATATAATAAAAACAATAAAATAAATCCTTTAACATATTTATGGTTTACTTAATTTAGTTATCTTAATCAAATTGGCGCTTTCTTAGACAATTAGGAATAGTGATTCCTCAAGACCCAGCTATACCACTCTTAGGCATATATCCAAAAGATGCTCAAGTACACAACAAGGACATTTGCTGAACTATGTTCGTAGCTGCTTTATTTGTAATAGCCAGAACCTGGAAACGACCCAGATGCCCCTCAGTTGAGGAATGGATACAGAAATTCTGATACTTTTACACAATGGAATACTACTCAGCAATTAAAAAGGAGGAAGTCATGAAATTTGCAGGTAAATGGTGGGACCTGAAAACTATCATTCTGAGTGAGGTATCCCAAAAGCAGAAAGAAACATATGGTATACACTCACTTATATAGACCTATAGGATAGGAAGGTCATG
>JAQQSO010000893.1:18696-40217 GCA_028658305.1 Pachyuromys duprasi
CTGAAAGAATCTATATAGCAATGTATCAAAGCAGATATTAAGACTCACAGCCAAGCCTTTGTCAGAGGGCAGGGAATAATAATGACAATAGGGGGAGTTAGTAAGACTTGGGGAGAACAAGAGCTCCACAAAGACCAAATAGATCAGGGCACAGGGGTCTTTTACGATACAGTTTCTCTCACCAAGGACTATGTATGGGTATAATCTAGAATCCCTGCTCAGATGTGGCCCATGGTAGCTCAGTATCCAACTGGAGACCCTAGTAAGGGGAACAGGGACAATTTCTGCCATGAACTCAATGGCTGGCTCTATGACCCCCCCACACACATGCCCGGGAGTAACAGCCTGGCTAGATCCCAGGGGAGGACATTGCAGCCAGCCCTGAAGAGACAAGATAAACTAGGGTCAGATGGAAGGGGAGGAGGTCCTCCCCATCTGTGGACTTGGAGGGGGCGGGGAGGAGATGAGGGAGGGATGGGGAGAGTGGGAGGGAATGAGGGAGGGGGCTACGCCTGGGATACAAAGTACCTAACCTGTGATTAATATAAAAGTAAATAAATTACACTAAAAAAAAAACATCTCCTTGAGGCTGCTGTAGGAAATTCTGAGTGTGTGAGGTACCAAATGAATGAATGTGTGCTGTTGATGTGGGCACTGCCATGTCAAGCACCCTAGCCTCAGATCCAGAGGGGAATGGCAAATCTTTCCTCTAGGCCACGTGTGGATGAGAATAGTGTGTGCAGAAAATGCCCCCAGTAGCTACCCCCACCCCCCACATACACCTTAGATACCTATGGCCTTAAGACAACTTGACTACAGAGACTGCTCATACTGAGATTAGCCTGTCTCCTTGATCCAGCTGTATGCCATAAACCCTGCCTCCTTGTTTATCCGTATGCAATAACTCTGTCTCCTTGTTCATCTGTGTACAATGAACCTTACACTCACTCTATGTTCAACTCTATATAACAAGCACCCTGCTTCTGGATTGCCTAGTAACCTATGATGTCATCATGTTACCACCTAGGTGGCTACACCTGGGAGGTGTGGTGACCTTCCTCCTTAAAGGGACCAGCCTGCCATGTGGTCCCTCTCTTGGTCTCTCTTGCTTCTGGCCTCTTGCCTCTTGCTCCCCCTCTTGCCCTCTTGGCCCTCTCCCCTTTCTCTATCGGGGCACCTCCCCCTTTCCTCCCATCATGTCCTGCTCTCTCTTCTCTCTCTCTCCATCTCCATCTAATAAACCTCTTTCATATAAAATCTGTTGTGCTCCTAATCGTCATTATTTAAACTATCCCCATCAATTTCTCTATCTGAATGTCCAGACCACAAGATCCTAGCTTTCTGTCAGTGTGTCCATCTGCTTGTTTTCTTCATTCCCTTGCCAGCCCAGTCAGGTCTGCCCCTGGAGGCTTGCTGGACTCTTCAGGTGGGGAATGTAGCTCAGTTGATGGACCTCTTGCATAAAGTACATGAAGCCCTGGGTTGATCAGGATGGCATAAACTGGGTCTGGTGATGTGTGCCTGTACTCCTAGCATTGGAGGTAGAAGCAAGAGGATTAAAAGTTCAAGGTCACTTTCTACGACATGAGAAATTCAAGACCAGCCTGCTACATAAGACCCTGTCTCAACAATTTTTCTCTTTTGTAATTAAATTGTAGGGCGGTTTTATGAGGGTTTTTTGTTTGTTTGTTTGTTTCTTTATTTAGATATCGGTGTGAGAGAGGAATATTAGTATGGCCAAATTCAGAATTACAAGTATCTGGCCCTAAGTAACAACAGTCCTTTTATTGTTTTGAGTATACTTGTCTGAGATGTCCAAGTATCATATTGCTATGATAAAATGCCTTGACACAAGCAACTTACCGGAGAAAAAAGATTCTTTTTTAGCTCCTAACTCCAGGCTACAGTCCATCATAACAGGGACTCACAGACAGCAGGAGCTTGAAGCAGCTCATCACATTTCATTGAGTTCTAGGAAGTCTTTTGAGTTAATTTTTTATCCAGCCACTTTGATGAAGGTGTTCATCAGCTGAAGGAGTTATCTGGTTGAATTTTTGGGGTTGTTCATGTATGCTGTCATATCATCTGTACATAGTGATACTTTGACTTCTCCTTTTCCAATTTGTATCCCCTTGATCTCCTTTAGTTGTCTTAATGCTCTACCTAGGACTTCAAATATTATGTTGAAGAGATATGGAGAGAGTGGGCAGCCTTGCCTTGTCCCTGAGTTCAGTGGGATTGATTTAAATTTCTCTTCGTTTAGTTTGATGCCGGCTATAGTTTTGGTGTATATTGTCTTTACTATGTTTAGGTGTGTGCCTTGTATCTCGGATTTCTCCAACACTTTAAACATGAATGGGTGTTGGATTTTGTCAAATGCTTTTTCAGCATCTAAGGAGATGATCGTGTGGTTTTTCTCCTTCAGTTTGTTTATATGGTGGATTACATTGATGGATTTCCGTATATTGAACCACCTCTGCATGCCTGGAATGAAGCCTACTTGGTCCTGGTGGATGATATCTTTTATGTGTTCTTGGATTCGGTTTGCAAGTATTTTATTGAGTATTTTTGCATCAATGTTCATAAGAGAGATAGGTCTGATGTTCTCTTTTTTTGTTGAGTCTTTGTGAGGTTTAGGTATCAAGGTGACTGTGGCTTCATAGAATGAGTTTGGCAATGTTCCTAAAATGTCTCTATTTTGTGGAATAGTTTGAAGAGTACTGGAGTTAGCACTTCTTTGAAGGTCTGGTAGAATTCTGCACTGAATCCATCTGGCTCAGGGCTTTTTTTGGAAGGGAGACTGTTGATGAATGCTTCCATTTCCTTGGGAGATATAGGACTATTCAACCTATTTTCCTGATCTTGACATAATTTAGGTAGATGGAGTCTATCAAGAAAATTGTCCATTTCTTTTATATTTTCAAAATTTGTGGTGTAAGGGTAGGAAATTTTAAGTTGGCCCTAAACGCCCTTTTTTGTTCCTGGACTGAGAAGTGCAAACAGTCCCTAACCGTCCCCTAGTCACCACACCTGGGTACAGCCAATCACTGACTGCCCCCATTAGGAAAACCCCTTACCCCTAGACCCCCTCCTGTTTTGCGGTTTTTGCCTTTATAAACTCTGTGATTCTGCAGCTCAGGGATCTGTACCACCCCCTTTCGTGGGAGCTGTGTGCAGAGCCCTGGCATGCCGGCTACTAGTAAACACCTCTTGCTGTTTGCATCAAGTGTCTTTTTGTGGGTTATTGAAGTCTGGCGTCTATCCCGAGGAATGGAGGGTCTCCCCACCTCGGGAGTCCAACAGTGGCATATAGGCTTTTGTAGTAAGACCTAAGGATTGTTTGGATTTCCTTAGTGTCTGTTGTTATGTCCCCCTTTTTGTTCCTGATTTTGCTGATTTGGATAGTCTCTCTCTCTGCCTTTTAGTTAGCTTGGCTAAGGGTTTGTCTATCTTGTTGATTTTCTCAAACCAAGCCAGCTCTTGGTTTCATTGATTCTTTGAATTGTTTTATTTGTTTCTAATTTATTGATTTTATCCCTGAGTTTGATTATTTCAAGCTGTCTACTCCTCCTGCCTGTGTCTGCTTCTTTTTAAAAATTTTTTGTTAATTACACTTTCTTCACTTTGTATCCCCCCCCCCCCGTAGCACCCTTCCTCCTCCCCTCTCAAGCCCTCCCTTCCTCCCCGTTCCCCGTGCATGCCCTGCCCAAAGTCCACTGATATGGGAGGTCTTCTTTTCCTTCCTTCTGAACCTAGTCTATTAGGTCTCATCAGGAGTGGCTGCATTGTCTTCCTCTGTGACCTGTTAAGGCTGCTCCCCACTCAGGGAGAGGTGATCAAAGAGCAGGCCAATCAGTTCATGTCAGAGTCAGTCCCTGTTCCCATTACTATGGAACCCACTGCAGGGAATCTTATGAAAGAAGTGGGAAATAGTAAGATCTAGAGATGACAGGAGCTCCACAAGGAGAGCAACAGAACCAAAAAAAAAAAAATCTGAGCACAGGGGTCTTTCCTGAGACTGATACTCCAACCTAGTACCATGCATGGAGATGACCTAGAACCCCTGCACAGATGTAGCCCATGGCAGTTCAGTGTCTGCTTGTTTTTTTTCTTAGGCCTTTCAGGTGAGCCATTAAGTTGCTTGTGTGAGATGTTTCAAATTTCTTCTTGAAGGCACTTAGTGCTATGAATTTTGCTCTTAGCACTCTTAGGCTTTCATCTTAGCTTTCACTGTGTCCCATAAGTTTGGGTATGTTGTGCCTTCATTTTCATTGAATTCTAGGAAGTCTTTAATTTCATTCTTTATTTCTTCCCTAACCCAACTGTCATTGAGTAGCAAATTGTTTAGTTTCCATGTGTGTGTAGGATTTTTGCTATTTCTGTTGTTGTTGAGGTCCAGTTTTAGTCCATGGTGGTCAGATGGCTACAAGGAATTGTTTCCATCTTCTTGTATCTGTCGGGGCTTGCTTTGTGACCAACTGTATGGTTTATTTTGGAGACGGTACCATGAGGTGCTGAAAAGAAGGTATACTCTTTTGATCTTGGGTGAAAAGTTTTGTAGACACCTACTAGGTCCATTTGATTCAGGCCTTCTGCATGTGCCTTTATTTCCCTATTTAGCTTCTGTCTAGCTGATCTGTCCCTTGGTGAGAGTGGAGTGCTGAAATCTCCCAGTATTAAGGTGTTGGGATTGATGCGTGATTTCTGCTTTAATACTGTTTTATTTACAAATGTAGGTGCTCTTGTATTTGGGGCATAGATGTTCAGAATTGTGATGTCCTCCTGGTGGATTTATCCTTTGATGAGAATGAAGCGCCCTTCCTCCTCTTTTTTGATTAATTTTGGTTGGAAATCTATTTTATTAGATATTAGCATAGCTATCCCAGCTTGTTTTCTGGGTCCCTTTGCTTGAAAGACATGTTTCCAGCCCTTTACTCTGAGGTAGTGTTTATCTTTGTTGCAGGAGTGTGTTTCTGGGATACAGCAGAATGTTGGATCCTGTTTCTGCACCCATTCTGTTAGTCTGTGTCTTTTTTTTTTTTTTTTGGAGAGTTGAGTCCATTGATGTTGATAGATAATAGTGACCAATGAATGTTAGTTTCTTTTATTGTCGAGTTGGTGGTGTTACTGTGTGTCATTGCTTGTTTTCTTTTAATTTTTTGTTGTGAAGTTATCTATGTACTATGTTTTCTTGGATGTAGTTGTTTGCATTGAATTGGAGTTTTCCTTCTAGTATCTTCTCTAGGGCTGGGTTGCTGTGTAGATAGTGTTTAAGTTTAGTTTTGTCATGGAATAGTTTGTTTTCTCCATCCATGTTGATTGAAAGCTTTGCTGGGTCTAGTAGTCTGGGTTGGCATCTGTGGTCCCTTAAAGTCTGCATGACATCTGCCCAGGCCCTTCTGGCTTTCATAGTTTCTGTTGAGAAGGCTCATGTGATTCTGATAGGTCTACCTTTATATGTTACTTGGCCTTTTTCTCTTGCTGCTTTTAGTATTTTTTTTCTTTGTTCTGTAGATTTAGTGTTTTGACTATGATGTGACCTGAGGAGTTTCTTTTCTGATCTAGTCTATTTGGTGTCCTGCAGGCCTCTTGTATGTTTATGGACATCTCTTTCTTTAAGTTAGGAAAATTTTCTTCCATGATTGTCTTGAAAATATTTTCTGGACCTTGGAGCCCAGAATCTTCCTTTTCATCTATTCCTATTATTCTTAGATTACATCTTTTCATGGCGTCCTTGATTTCATGGATGTTTTGTGTTTGGAACTTTTCCAATTTTACTTTTTCTTTGGGAGAAGTATCAGTTTCTTCAAGTGTAACTTCAGCACCTGAGATTCTCTCTTCCATCTCTTGTATTCTATTGGTGATGCTTACCTTTGTGGTTCTTGAACTTTTCTCTAAGTTCTCCAGCTCCAGGGTTTTCTCTGTTTGCGTTTTCTCTATGGATTCTAATTCTGTTTTCATGTCTTGTCCCATTTCCTTCATCTGTTTGAATGTGGATTCCTGTCTTTCTATGATGGCTTCTATTTGTTGTTGTTGTTGTTTGTTTGTTTCCTCTCTGTATGCCGCTAATTGTGCCTCAACTTGCACCTCAATTTGTTTGGCTGTATTTGCCTGAATCTCTTTGAGAGCTTTGTTCCTTTCCCCTTTATTTGGCCCCATTTCTGTGGCTATTTCTTTGAGAGATTTGTTCGTTTCCTGTTTATGTGCCTCTAATAACTGGATAAGCATAGCTTTAAAATCGTTTTCCTGTGTTTTCAACGAATTGAAATATCCATAGATTTGGGGGTTTGCTGGTGAAGCCATGATGTCCTGATTTTTGTTGTGTGTATTCTTACCCTGACCTCTCGACGTCTGCTTCTCTGTAATCTTCACTGTTTGTTCCTGGAGTCTGTATTTCAGACTGGGTCCATCTTTCTGGTGTCTGGACTTTTCTTCAGGAAGATGAGAGAGGTCCATTGGTTTGAGTGTGTGTATTGGTGTTTCAGCTGTACCTAAAGGAGGAAAGTCCACAGGCATAGATGTACAAGTGTGGGCAAGCAATTTTGTGTGTGTGTGTGTGTGTGTGTGTGTGTGTGTGTGTGTGTAAGTGTGCCTTGAAGGACAAGGTGCTAGAGAGTGTAGACGCTTGGAATGTGGTTTTGGGGGGTGGGTACAGTCTCAGGAAGGAGTGTGGACGCTAGCACTGTTCGAGGGTGCAATACGCACGTACAGATTCCCTGAATACCTCAGTGGCCTACAGGCCTGTCATACAGTCCTTCTGGTATTCAGATGTGTCTCGGCACCAGGAGTTGTTTGCCTGGACTTGACTGGTAGACCCACAGAACAGCGGCTTCAATGTTGAGAATGCTGTCCCAAGAATCCCTATGTTGCCCACAGTGTGGGTGTGGATGAGAGGGATCCAATGTCTGGCTGCTAGCGTAGATGGACCCAGGATCTGGGGCTCCGCATGCACTCACTTGAAGGTGCACTCACAGTCTAGCCGGTCTAATCAGGAAGCACAGGAGTTCCCCCTGTTCTCTACTCTCACATTTGGGCCTGCAGGGGCACATAAGAGTGTAGGCTATCTGTCAGCTCAGTGGTGCTGCAGCTGCAGAACTTGGAGGCTGGTATAGTGGTCCACTGGGAGTCCAGCCACAGCGGCAGAACTGGGTGGCTGCAGGTGCAGATGCCTTCTGGGAGGTCCTGGGGAGCCATGGACCTGTTTGGCCCAGAGCACCTTGGTGTCCCGATGGATCTGGGTGGCTGGTAAAGCTGGCAGCCCGCCACTAAGGGACTGGGAGGCCTGCCTTCTCTGTTTCAGATACTGAGCAGGGAGTTCTGTGCTAGGAGCCATTGAAGAGGGAGAAGGGAGGTCCATCAAGGGGAAGTGCAGGGTAATCACTCTCAGTCCCCGGAGAAGCTCGTGGGTGACCTGGGTCCAAATGGTCTCAGCTCACCGGTTGTCCCCTCTTGCCCAGGAAGCCTCAGTGTCAATGTTTTGGCTTCAGCTGCCCCTCCACTCACCAATTTCAGAGCTTCAGATCCTCTGGCCTTCAGATATGGTGCGCACTGGTCACCACCATCTTGGAACGTCCAAATGAAGATATTTTTAAATATAAACCTTATCCCAAAGACGAGGGTCCTTCCTTTAATATGGTTTGTCTCCCTGTACCTCCAAAACACTCTCACATAACCCATGCTAGCCTCAGACTCTCAAGTTCAAGGCCAAAGATGACCTTGAATTTGCTTCCACCTTCAAAGTGCTAAGGGCATGGATAAGCATGGATCACCATACCAAGCTTTTTTTCTCAGTCTTTCTATCTGCTTCAGGTTGGCAGTGTAGTTCCCATTACAGTATATGCAGGGTTTGTTTTCATCCTCCAGCTCCACCAATTTAGAAAAATCAATGTGGACACTTATCAGGAGATCAGATTGGTGCCTTGTCTAGTTGTCATCAGAGAGGCTTCCTCTGGCAGCAGATGGGAGTGGATGCAGAGACCCACAGCCAGACATTATGTGGAGAGAAAGTCTAAATTGGAGGCCTCCATCAGGTCCCTCCCTTCAGAGACTGGGAAACCGCACAGAATAGGGGGAGGAAAGATTGTAGGCATTAGAGGGGATGGAGGACACCAAGAGAACACAGTATACTGAATCAACTAAGCAGGGCTCATATGGTCTCACCGACTGAAGCAGCAGGCATAGGACATGCAAAGGTCTGAAACAGGTGTTCGTTTTAGTTTTGGAGATTTTTTTTCAAATCTTTTATTTACATTTCTTTTATCTTTTCCCTCCTACTCCACCCGAATCCCTTCCAACACCCCAACACCAGGTAGGGGAGAGAAAGGGTTAAGTGGGAGAGGGGAACAGTTCTCTTTCTTAGCTGCTTCCTGCTGGTCAGGGTCATTGGGTTCCTTGGAACCAATCCAAGGCTCATTTCAGGAGATCTCCAACTTCCTGTCTCACAACAGCAACCAGGAGCACCAAAGGGAAAGCAGGGGCAGCATTGTTCTTTCTCCATGCTCCACTCTCTAGGCTCTGGCATTTATTCTCTCTCCAGAGTCCTCAGATCCAACTACCTGCAGTGGGCAAAGAGCTCCTCTCAGAGCCCCCAAGAGGCAAATACTCTGCTGCTGTGGACCATCTGAATCAGTCCCACATCCCACACCTGGGATTAAAGCAAAACCATGTTTATATCCACAACATTTCCCCATTTCCATTTTTTTAAATGACGTCTCTTTTAATATAAATGAAACTTTATGTTTTAATATAAACGAAACTAATGTTGCTCATTCGCTTCTCTGGCAGAACCTACCACCGTATTTCTGAGTTAATGTACTGGCCACTTTAAGCTCTGAGGCAGCATGGAGCATTTTGGTATCTAAAACTTTTGGCAGTTACTGGGGAAGTTAATGGTGTTAATCTCTTAATCTCTTAACCTGAGGCTGCTCCTTTAGCAGCTCAGTTTGATTAAGATTAACCTGTTTTCTTGAAATAGGCTTTTTGCCTTCAACCTTTTCAGCCTGTACAGCCTTCTGCTCCTCCTGGCTCTCTAGCCTGCCCAGAGGCTATGGGAACTTGACATTGAAAGTGCAAGGAGTAGGGCTGGGTAGCAAGTGAGTAGAATTCCTGCCCTTAGTTATCAGGTATTCTCTCTTTACCAATGACGTCTTTTGCTTTCCATGCATTTCAGTCTCTGCCCGAAAATTTTCTAGTTACATTGCCAACTCTGCAATCCTTTCTACTTGCTCAACCATTCTTCTAACCGTCTTTAAAATGGAATGCAGGAAGACAATGAAACAAAACCAGAGAATCCCCTCTGGGAATAAAGCAGGAATAAAACCAGCTGTAGCAGCCACAGTGAACCTTATGCTCATACAGCCTTAGCGATTATCTTAAGCCCCGGCATCTGGGTGCCATTTGTTGGTGTACCTTCCTTAAAACAACAACAACAACAACAACAAAACAAAACAAAACAAAACAAAACAAAACAAAAAAGCTCTTTTCTTTACAGCTTTTAGATCTTTTTCTCCCTACTCCACCCGAATCCCTTAAGTCATCACCCCAACATCAGGTAGGAGAGAGAAATGGTTAGTGAGAGGGGGCTGTAGTTCTCTTAGCTGTTTCCTGCTGGTTAGGGTTGTGAGGTTTCTTGGAGCCAGTCCAGTCCTCGCTTCAGGAGATCTCCAACTGCTTGTCTCACAACAGCAACCAGGAGTAGCATTGTACTTTCTTCAGTCTCCACACTCTTGGCTCTGGCATTTATTCCCTCTCCGGATTCTTCAGATTCAAACTATCTGCAGCTAGCAAAGAGCTCCTTTTAGAGCCTGCCTGAGGCAAATAGTCTGCTTCTGTGGACCATCTGAATCAGTCTCACATCTCATACCTGGGACCAAAATAAAAAACATGTTCATATCCACAACACGAGGTCCACTGTGTATATGTTGCGGCTATTAGCTTGGTGGTTTAGTAGGACTCCTAACAGTGGGAGTGGGTGTGTCTCCGACTCTTTTGGGTGGTCTTCGGATGCTTTTCTCTTATTGGGTTGCCTTGCCCAGCCTCAACATGAGGACTTTTGCTTTGTCTTATTGTATCTTCTTTTGTCCGGTTTAGCTGGCATGTCTTGGAGGTCTGCTCTTTTCTGAAGAGGAAAGTATGGGGAGTGGATCTGGGGACAGGGGAGGTAAGGGGAGGAGTGGAGGGAAGGGAAATTATGGTCAGGATTTGTTATATGAGAGAAGAATATATTTTCAATAAAAGTAAATAAAATTTAAAAACAGCAATGTTAATTTCATTATGCACATTCAGGGGTGGAAACAAAGTAACTTCCTCTTGAATTAGTTTGACCAAGAGAAAACCCAAATTTGAATTCTCCATGCCTCTCCCTATGTCTGCTGTCTTTCTGTGTTTTTTGGTTACTATCCTGTCTGTTATGTGTGCCAGATCTGTTTATTTCTGTGGGCTGTGCCTGCGTGTCTGTCGGAATCTCTGCCTGTCCGCAACAAAGGGCTTTGCTTTGTATTTGTTGAATAGCACAGAGAACATGGTAGGGGACTGGAATAAGGATTCTTTAGAGAGAGCTTTCACAAAATTTTACAAGGGAATAAATTACTTTACTTACCACAACTTACCCAGAATAGCATTCCCAACCACAAAGTGATGCTTTCAACTGAGAGCTACATGTGTCTTTCAACATTTGTGGCAGATTTGTTGTATAAGGTTGCTTTTCAGCCTGTTGGCTGCTTTCAACAAATGATTACAACAGGCATGCAGAATTCTGGGTCAGGGGCCTAAAAGAGTACATAATTCAAGAGGAAAGCTTAAGTTGTAAAAGCTGATTGCTTGGGAAATCCAAGGCATAGTCACATTGGTTCCATTATTCTCTATAAGGCAAGTTAAACTTAAGCAGGCGTTGCGCACAGTAGGATAGCAGGATAAGTATATAGCCTTAAATGATCTCAAGGCATATCATTAACTTGGTTCAAGGTCTGGTAGTAGTTCAGTCCCTGTGGATTTAAGAGATACTGTCAGAAATATGGATCACAGCTGTTGTGGTGATACAGGATATAAACATGGTTTTGTTGTGGTCCCAGGTGTGGAATATGGGACTGATTCAGATGGTTCACAGCAGCAGACTATTTGCTTCTTGCAGGCTCTAAAAAGAGCTCTTTGCCAGCTGCAGATAGTTTGACTCTGAGGACTCTGGAGAGAGAATAAATGCCAGAGCCCAGAGAGTGGAGACTGGAGAAAAAACAATGCTACTCCTGTTTTCCCCTTGGAGCTCCAGGTTGCTGTTGTGAGACAGGAAGTTGGAGATCTCCTGAAATGAGGACTGGGCTGGCTCCAAGGAACCTGACGACCCTAACCAACAGGAAGCACCTAAGAAAGAACTGTGGTCCTTCTCCCACTAACCCTTTCTCTCTCTTACCTGGTGTTGGGGTGATGGAAGGGATTGGTGTGGAGTACGGAGAAAAAGATAAAAGAAACAAAAATAATAGAGTTTTTAGAAAGTACAACAACAAACCCCACCATTAAACTCCATCTTCTTCGACAAAGAATTTGCTCTTTCTCATAGAACATTTTCCTTTCCTTTCCCCTTTCCTTTCCTTTCCTTTCCCTCTCCCTCACCATCTCCCTCTCCTCCCTAACCCTCTCCTTCTCCCTCTCCCTCAGAACTTGGTCTGTAGAGCAGGCTGGCCTTACACTTACAGAGATCTGTCTTCCTCTGCTTCACATTGAGTGTTGGGACTCAACATGTGCACCACCAAACCTCATATTTGCTTGTTTTCACTATGCCAAAATGCAAGCTGTCTGCCAGGTACCTCTCAGCAGACATCAGTGAGAACACGGAGGCTGCCTGCTGGCCTGAACATTAAGGTCTTGCATGATCTGGCCCCAGCTGCCTTTCCAGCATAATTCTCCACTCTGTTCTCTCCACTCTGTGTTCTACTCACACCGGACTCCATGTCACTGGAAACCTGTCCTCATAGTCCACAGCTTGGATGGTCTCTGTTCCAGGCCCACTTGCCATTCAGAAATGCAGTTCCAAGACTCAAAGGCACAAATAGGTGGATTCTGTGGCTTTGTCCCAGGGCCAGATGTGATAGGGCAGGCCAGCTAAGAGAGATGAAGAGACCCAGGGGAGGAAGCAGATTTGGTACCTTATGCTGTATTGTGAGCAACTCTCTTGAGTAGAGGTGCTTTTGCCATCTGATTTTCTGCTTCTAGCCTTTGAACTCTCTCATTCCTTGATTCTTCTGGGAATATTAGCAAGCAAAATTAGAAAGACCAAGTCAGGCTCTATGAATTCAATCTTCCTTGCAGAAGTGAAGATATCCTATGGAGATATTTGTGCCTCCTCCTTTGACTATCAGAAGCTGCAATTCCTCCATGAAACTTAAGCCTTTCCTGGAAGAGGGAAAAGGCTGAGACCTGGAGCTGGGCAAAGGAAGAGGAGATTGTCCTATAGGCAGAGATTTCTCACAGTTCTGACAGCTTGTCAGACTACCTTGCAGGAGAAACCGAGGGATCCAAGAGCATGGCAATAGGGGCACACCTAGCCACGACTGCTTAGTTATTTATACCTCTGGCCTCTACTTAAACCTCAACTCCACGTCAAGACCATGAAAGGTGGACTCAGGGTCACTGAACCTCTTTATTTATCCTTCTTTCCAATGTTGCCACATTTGATTAATCTCCTTTCTCAGCTCTCTACTTTGTCTGTTCAATTGAGCTATTGAAAATACATAGTCCAGCCTAGCTTGTTGGGGGTGTAGGGGCTCAGGCTCTGATCCTAACACCTTTAGTAATAAACCAAACATAGGACATGTATGGTTCCACCCACACTAGAAAGCCCTATCCTTCTCTATCCCTTTAACCTGGTTTATACACCTCATAGCTTGCATAACCACTTGCTGTCTGGGCTTATTTAATTAACTTTCATTTTGGTTTTATTTCATTCTGTAGCCTGGGTGGGCCTTGAACTTGTTGCAGTTTTCACTGCCTCAGTGTACTGGCTGGTTTAGTGTCAACTTGATGCAAGCTGGTCTTCAGACAGAGTGGAGCCTCAGTGGAGAAAATGTCCCCATGAGATCTGGCTGTAAGGCATTTTCTCAATTAGTGATCAATGGGGGAAGAGCCCAGCCCATTGTGGGTGGTGCCATCCCTGGGCTGATAGTCCTGGGTTCTTTAAGAAAACAGACTGAGCAAGCCATTGGGATCAAGCCAGTCAGCAGCATCTCTGTATCAGCTTCTGCCCCCAGGTTCCTGCCCTTTTTGCATTCCTATCCTGACTTCCTTCCAGAATGCAAAGGGATATGAAAGTGTAAGCTAGATAAACCCTTTCCTCCCCAGCTTGCTTTTTGGTTATGATGTTTTATTGAAGCAATAGAAACCCTAAGTAAGACACTTAGCATCTGCAGGGATGACATTACAGAGGTGAGCCACAGCTCCAACTTCTGCTTATTAGAACACAGATAAAGAAAATGGAAAGGCAAGAAGGGAGATTAATTCAACGTGACCAACATTGGGAAGAATGCTAAATAAAGAGGTTCAATGACCCTAAATTCACCCTTTATAAGACAGTGGTCACTCTTTAAGAAGCCAGATCCCACAACTCGAAAAGATTCCTGGCTGCACCCTTCCTGAGACAGAGAATTAAGTGGTATTTGCTGTGGCTTAACAGCAGCCCCTGTTAACAGTTCTTTCTAACCAGAACCTGACTTCTCCATGTTCTTTTTTCTGAGACAGGGTTTTTCTGTGTAGGCCTGGCTATCCCGGAACTCCCTCTTAGGTAGGCTAGCTTCTAAATCAGAGTTCTGCTTGTTTCTGCCTCCTGAAGGCAGAAGGTTGCAAACGCCAAGGATCAGCTTGTTTCTGCCTCTCCAGTGCTCAAATTACAAGTGCACACCACCTAATCCTCTATGGTAGTCTTGCTATTTCCCAGCCATGTGCCCCATGTTACTTATCATATTGGTCCTGTCTGGGCTGTTTCTGTTCCAACAGGCCACCTACTTTCTCTACATCTTCTTTATCCCTTCTCTCATTCTGTTTCCTTCTCCTCGTGGTCCCTATCTGAGACCCCAAGACCTGGAACAGAAGTCCTCTCTACCTCTCTTCTGTCCAGCTGTAGGCTGTCTAGTGTTTTAATTAACCAATCAGAGAGTATTGGGAAGCAAATTTTATAAAACAATGATCATTATACGTGACAATGTCCTCATCCAGATTGCAACCAGATCTCAGGGCCCAGAATTCAGCGTTTATATACCCAGAGCACCAGACCAACCTCAACACCCTTCTCCTACAGATAGCCTATCTGTGAGTCTGTAAACAGAATGCATAGGTGCCCTGATTCTGGGGGACTAACAGACGCCATTCTTACTCCTACAAGAAAGTATATAGATCTTCAGTTGCCAGACTCCCTGGGACATAAGAGGGCTACCAGTGGTGACACATTCTTGGAGTCACATATTCTTTCCTTGGAATTTCCTCCCCTCCTCCTGCTGCTCAGGAACTAGGGACAACCTGGCTGCAGATTCATGGTGTAAAATCTTATCATTTTTCTGAAACCTTTAAAAAGGGACCTCCCCTTGCCTTGTAGGCATGAATTTTCTGAGTCCCCACAATAAAGATGTCTGCCCATGGGTTAATGACTCTTTCAATAAGCTTCTTATCCAGAAGGAACAATCTCTCTTAGCATCCCCATTGAGCTCCCAGACCAAGATCTTTCAATGGAGTTCTAGTGGAGGGTCCATTCTTTGCTCCTTTCATTTTTCAGCTGCATCTCTCCAGTTTTTGCCTTCATCTTTGTAATAACTCCCTGTCCCCATCCCAACACCATTTAAGACCCATCCAGAAAATTCAGGAGTGTCTAGACATCTCAAAAATCTTACTTCTGTAAATATGCCTTTTCTTTCTTAAAATTTTACTTCATTATTTTACACATATGGGTATTTTGCCTGCATATATGTCTGTTGCCCAGGGAGGCCAGAAAAGGGTGATGGATCCCCTGGAACTGGCAATTCAGATGGTTGTGATATGCTTCTGGTTGCTGGGAATTGAACCTGGGTCACCCGAAAGAACAGCTAGTGCTCTTAATCGCTGAGCCATCTCTCCAGCCCCAAGATCCGATTTTTTCTTTTTTTCCTTTTTTTCCCCCACGTTCATAATTTATTGTACAAATTGAGTATTACATGATGGGTTGACATCAGCTTCTTCACGCATGGGACTTAACAGATGAAGCCAGACATTTCAAAATCCATCTATCTTGCTTTCACAGCTGGGGGATTTTTAGGCCTTAACTTAAAGTATAAGACCAACAAAGCAATGCTTCCATATGTGGCCAGTACACAATTCATTCTACCTGTGGGAGTATAAGAGTTGAAATATTTCTTAATGCCAGTGAACCAGAATTGACCATCATTTTCTGGACCAACCATGACTTCAATCTTAGCATAAATCAAAGATTCCACAGCCGATGTCCTTCAGCAAACCTAGCAACCAGCTCAACAGGCCCCATTTTTCAAATAAAGTATAATTCGTGATTTCTGGAGGTTGGGACCAAACATATGTTAGAGAGACTATAAAAGCCAACCCATTGCTGGTTGCTCTATTTTTCACAACTCCTCTAAGTTCACTGCAGCTTATATTTTGAGAAATGGTGACTTGAAGGGAGTGGGCTTATAAAGAATAATGGAACTAGGGATAGAGTAGAGTTTAGGAATGAGCAAGTTGAAAATTCAAATGCATTCTATGATTGTCAGGCTGGCTGCAAAATGGTAGACAGGTGACTGGGTATTGAAGAAGCTCTGCTGATCCTTTGTGTGTGTCAAGGACCGAGGCCACCGCATACAAAGACATGGAGAGGCAATTATGCCTGATGGAGAGTAACGACTACACTGTGCTTCTGGGTCATTCAGCCTTGGGTCGGCTGGGTTTTGTGGCTCTCAAGAGCTCTCCAGGTAATTGTTATACATAAGGAGAGCTGAAAAACCATTGGACAATAGTGGCATAGGAGTGGCAATTTTACAACAGCTGTTAATGCAGATTATGTTTAAGAGTAGTAACATAGTTCATAATGTTGACATCAATAATTAACCCTCTTGACCTTCTCAGTGGGCAAATAATGGAGCAACACCCCAGAAGTGGTGGCTGCTGACAAGAGAAGGTGTTCAGCTGTAGGTGCAGCAATGGGCATAAGCTTCGGCCTGAGGAAAAGATACCCTGCAGACAGGAACTATAGAGGGAAATGGGCTTAAGGTGATTTAAAGCATAACCAGAGGACAAAGCTGTTCTTAGTTTCTTCCCAACTTGCCTGCAGCAGCATTGCAATTTGTAGAACACAAAATGGTTAACACAAAATCCAGGAAAAGCACATCTGTCTAGTTAGCTGGGAGAGTTGCCGGCACTGTGAGAGGTCTTTTCCTGGGACACAGTGCCTCTTCTGGCCCTGAAGTAAGATAGAAAGACAGGGAAAGAAGCCCCACACCCTGGAGTCTAGTCTCTATTCCCCACTAGCAGTCAGGCTTGCCTATACAGAGAAGGTACATTTTCTTAGACATCTTAAATGAGGATGTTAAAAAAAGCAAATGAAGTTTATTTTCAGTTCTTACTGATTCCAGATGTCACAGGCTCATATGTTCGAATGCTTGATCCCTAGTTGGTAAAACTGCTTGGGAAGGATTAGGAGGTATGGCCTTGTTGAAGGAGGTGTGTCATTGGAGGTGGACTTTGAGGTTTCAAAACACTCACCCCTTTCCAGGATGTTCTTTCTGTCTCCTGCTTGGGGTTAAAGATGTAAGCTCTCAGCTCTTTCTGTGGCCATCACTTTGTTCCACCACCATGGATTCTAATTCCCTGAAACTGTAAACCTAATTAAATGCCTTCTTATATAATTGGTCTTGGCCATGATGTATAAAAGTTGGTACCAGGAGTGAGCTGTTGCCGTGAAGAACCTGACCACGTTCTTTTTTTTGGTTTTGTTTTGGTGGTGGGGTGGGGACTAGAAAAGTAGTTGAGTGCTATAAGCAGAGCTAATGGGCCATCATGAGAGGAGCTTGAAAGACAATAGTGATGAAAGCCATGTGGACTACAGAGCCTAACTCACAAGGCTTCAGAGAGGAACAATATCAGCAACTGGGCTAAGGCCCATTCTTGTGGGATTTTGGCAAAGAATGTAGCTGCTTTCTGTCCTTGTCTTATGGATTTGCCTGAGAATAAATTGAAAAGTAATGTGGACTAATTTCTTTGGGAGTGGAAATTTCAAGACAGCCAGATTTCAAGACAACTGCATAGGAGTGATCACTACATGGTTAGTAGTGATCATTCCTATGCAGTTCCACAGTGAAAAAGAACAAATCAACAAAGAACAAGCCAATAAGCAGCACTCCTCTCTGACCTCTACCTCGGTTTCTTCCCTAACTTCCCTGGATGATAGACTATAAGCTGTAAGATGAAATAAGCCCTTCTCTTCCACAGTTGATTTTAGTCATGCTGTTTTATCACAGGGATAAAAATATTAAGATATTTACCTAGGACGAAAAGGTTTGTGACTTTGTTTGACCACATTATCACTCCTCCCTCATGCCTAAATCTAAGCAATGTACCCCTGTCAATCACATTGCAATTTTATTTATATAAGCCAGACATGGTGGCTTTGCTTTAGCTTTATACCTTGCAAAATATATTCGTTAGACAACAGAACTTAGAAAGCCACAGAATCATTGTAAAAACACCTAAGTGTGACTCTCTCTAGGATCCTGCACCTATGTTTTTCATGAGCATTGAATTTTCTTAATGTTTTCTCTCTCTCTCCCTCCTTCCTTTTACCTACCATTTTCCCCTCCTTAAATCTAAAGTATGTATTCACTCTTAAGAACTCACTAATTTTGCTTCCCTTTGGCTTGCCCTGATATTCTTCTCTGCCTCCTAGTCCAGGCATAGTTTTGCCAAGTGAAGAGCCCTAAGGGGGAGGGTAACTCCCTAGCTACTGGTGGTACTGAATCCCTCCCCAGATCTGCTCTGTCCTGAGGCTCAAAGCTGCTCTCCTCCCAAGCACTGGGTTTCCTGTAGTGTCCTGTCCTTGCACAGCTTGGGTCCTGGAACCCTCATTAGGGCTGGTGAGGGAATGAAGAAATGACAGAAACACAGACACAGAAAAACTGGGAACGAACAGTCAGGAGAGGCCACAGCACCCCAGAAGCTCAGCCTGTTTGCTACATACACTGAACGAGAAAGCAGGGTTTAGGGTGCATGGCTGAACAAGGAGGCATGCTTAGCTAATCTCAGTAGGCAAAATCGTAGAGGAGCAGACCTCAGGCCCTATAAACACCCGGGAGGAGAAAACTATGGAGGGCATTTCCCACACACCCACTACCAAGGTTCACACTCAATTCCCCAGGAAAGGCCTTGCCATCACTCTGAGCCTCATTTCAGGGGGACAGTGGGTCTTTGCCAGTTTCCTGTGGGTCTGAGACTACAGTCCTTGACATGGCTGTGCCCGTGTGGACAACACACATTCACTCAGGGCTTCACTGGCTCCCTGTATCTTCGCCTTTCTTATTTTTAGATGTTCAGCTTGTCTTCACACTTAGTCCAGGGGTAGTTCACTGCAAATGCGACACTAAACTGTAATGATGATGAGATAAGAAGGAAGATCATGACAGCTGCTGTGCCCAACACAAACAGGAGGATATTTCAACAGGACTGAAGCTGCGAAGCTCACCAAACAGTACTTTTGTAACAACAGCAGAAGAGCCAATCTGGTCACAAGCCTTTTGCTTTCCTAAGATGTGCTGACGTAACTGAGTCACAGCCACTTTACTTTTGTGAGTCCAAGCACGGAGGAGGCAGGTCCTAATGAATTCCCAATTCTATTTGCTCTTATTACAGGAGTTGCTGTCACACACGTGTGTGACATAGTAAAACCTGTCTAAATTGCAGGGCTAAAACCTGCCCCAACAGTTGGATGGAGCCCACTGGGACTCTGGATGGTTAGAAAAATGCCCCCCTCCAAACAGAGGGAATCACTAGTATAAATAGTCATCAAAGGGTGTGACCAAGTCACTGAAAAGCATAGGCCCAGCAACTGCTCCTCTGACTGGCATGGATACAATTACCAAACAAATCAGAAACAGAACCACTGGGTTATATGAACCGGTTGTTAAAAACAAAAGAAAAAAAAAAAAAGAACTGGGTAACATTTAAACCACTAAGAGTTTTTTCCCTCTGGCTACATGCCTCTTTGCTATTGGCCACCATCTCTCCTTCAGTATACTGCCACCTTCATGGTGCTGAGGCATCAAGCTAGGGACATCCATCTCCTTGCTGTGGGGGTTGCTATCACCTTCTCCCCCACACTGAGCTTGCAGGCCTGGCCTCCACCACCTGCATGCTGGTCAATCTCGACCAAATATAACAATTTGAAAGCAGTTAAACCGAAAGAGAAAAAGGGAACATGCTTGAATCCCTCAGCTGTGTAACCACTCCTCAGGTTTTCTCTCCTTTTTAATCTATTTCCAGTAGTCAAATTCATCGCCCCTTCCTTGGAAAGTAAGGGGTAGGTCTCCTAAGAACCAATGAAGCTGAGATGCCATCACCCCACTTTCAGAGTTTCTTGAAATCTCCCCCACATCTACCTATGTCTAGGTTCTCTCTGTTCCCCAAATCTCTAAGTGCTAACATTTAGCATATCTCTGAATTCTGCTTATCCAAAGGCTCCTACACCTGACAAAATGAAATGTGTGATCTCTGTCTTTTTTTTTCCTTTATCCTGATCCCTCTTATGTTGCTGTTCCCTCCTTTCCCTTTATTATTGTACTTCTCTCAGGAGTGGTCCCTTGTCTGACTCATCCAAGGCACCTGTAGTCCGTGTCCACAGTCCTTGTCCCTGTTTGGGTTCTGCTTTGCCATGTTCTGCACAGCTCTAGGGTCTGACTTAACCGGGGCCTTGAGAGAATGAAGAAGCCGTGGACACACGTAGAAAATCTGGGACCAGGTAGTCTGGGCTCTTAGAGAAACCACAGCAGCACTGAGCCCAGTATGTTTATTATTTAAGGTACAACAGAGAGTCGGGGCCACTATATACAGCTGAACAAGGAGACAAGGTTATTGTACACAGATAAACAAGGAGGCAGAGTCTATGGTATATAGCCAGGTCAAGGGTACAGGTTTGGCTAACCTTCATAGCTAGTCTCACAAGGGCTTTAGTTTTCAGGTGATAAACTTCCAGAAGGAAAGGGCTATGGTGGACATATCCTATTCACACAGTAAACATCTACCACAGAGCAGAGGAAGGCTTTGACATGCTTGTGGATCTGAGACATTAGTCACTGATGTGGCTGTGTCCATGTCAACAATATACATTTACCCAGGACTTCACTTGCTCCCGACATTGAAGAAACTGATATTTTAGGGTCGGTGTTACACTAGCTATATCTGGAGCCATTGGTGTTCCAGAAGCTCAGGCACCAACTGGAGACCACAGGGTCAGAGAGGTGTGGACTTAGGGAACTTGCAATGAGATCACAAAGTTCCTGGAAATAGGGAGAGAAAGAGGCAGGAGGATGCTGAGAAGAGAACGCAGGGCCTTCCATGTGCCAGGTAAATGCTCTACCAGCTCAGTGGTTGGCATTTTGCTTTCTTTTATTGTTGTTTTTTTAAGGCAGTCTCATTCTGTAGTTCAGGCTGAGCTCAAATGCACAGAGATTCCCCAGGGTTAAGCTTCCAAATATTAGAACTGGAGGCACAAGCCCCTGTGCCTGGCTTTTTGCCACTTTTATTTTTGGTGTTGGTTTGTTTGGTTTTTGAGACAGAGTTTCACTAAGTAGTCCTGTCTGCCCTGGAACTAGATGTAGAGACCAAGCTGGCCTCAAGTTCTTTAGCGTTCCTCCTGCCTCAGCCTCCCAAATGCTGCTGTTAAGGGCTTGCACCATCATGCCTAGGCCTTGGTTTTTTTGAGACAAGGTCTCACATAGCTCAAGCTGGCCTCAAATTCACAATGGTAGTCAAGGATGATCCTTGCCTCCTGAATGCTGGGATTCCAGCATTGGGTGAGGTAGCCATTCCATAAGACCTGAGATGGTCACCTGCATGCAAGTCATGCTGGCTCGCTATTCTTGTTGTTTTCAGCAGACACCTCCTGTTTTGCTCAGTTAAACCTCCTGTTTTGCTCAGTAAAACCTCCTGTTTTGCTTGGTTAATTTTCCTGTTTTGCTTGGATACGTTTACTTGGAAACCTATATAAGTGGTTTACTCTGTAATAAAGATGGCACCTTGATCAGAATACTGTCTTGGTGTCACTTCTTCGTGTTCTCTGTCTCTTTTAATTCCCAGCCCCTTGTGCAGGCGGTTACTATTGGTAGTCTCGGGCGACTACAGGTGGTGCCGAAACCCGGGATTGAACCTGATATCGAGGGACCCGCTGAGGAACGCTGTGACTTAGGACGTCCATTGGGCCAAAAGGAAAGCACATCGGTGATCGCCCATCAGCGAGAGTGCAAGGTAAGGGCCAGACAGCGCAATATGGGACAGAGCAATAGCAGGGGAGC
>JAQQSO010000906.1:8785-39024 GCA_028658305.1 Pachyuromys duprasi
TCTATCATTACTCTCGCCCTTTGTCAGAGGCTTGATCTCGAGTCTTAATATCCACTCTGATACATCGCTACATTGACCCCCCCCCCCCATAGGTCCTCTTTGGCATGCTCCTGTTCTGTTGCTTGTTTCGAAAACAGTTTTCATGTAGCCCTCCTCTACGGGAGCTATCACAATCCCAGATTTCAACTTATCCTACTGATCTATAGCAATAAAAACAGCATTATATTAGAATGAAAACAGAAATACTGATCAATGGCGTAGAGTTGAGGCTCTGCACACAGGCCCACACTTTTACAGTCATCTGAATTTTTCTTTATTATTATTGTTGTTTATTATAATTTATTCACTTTGTATCCCGGCTGTAGCCCCCTCCCTCATTTTCTCCTGGTTCTTCCCTCTCTCCCTCCTTCCCCCCTTTGTTTCTCATCACCTGAATTTTGAGTAAGTGGCAAACAACACAAATTGAAGAAAAGACGGCATCTTCAACAAATGGTGCTGGATAGCTACATTTAGAAGAATGAAACTGGTTTCATATTCCTCATCCTGTGTAATAACTGCTTTTTACAGGGAAAGAAGCTAACCCAGTGTCTTCCCAATGGTTATGGGATGGTATATTTTTGCAGTTTTAATGTGAGGGAAACTCTTTTCAAATACATATTGGCAATTAATGTGTTCCATTTGGAAGGATTTATTCCAGTTCTTTGCCTATATTTTAATGTGACCATATTCTTGTTGTTAAATTTGAAGACTTTTCATCAGTTTGGATTGTCATCTCCTATTCAGTATTTTATTGATAAGTATTTTTGCATTCTGTGAGTTGCCTTTTAACTCTGTTGACTCTTTTCTACACTTCTCTTGTGCTCTATGATAATCTCATATATCTTGAAACTGTCTTTTGATATACAAATTTGAAAATTTGTCATTTTTGGGGGGAAGACTCTGTTTTATTTTAACATTTATTTGGATTATGTTGACATTTTTATAAAAATAATTCTAACTAGCCCAAGGTGATGTTTCATAATTATGATTTATATTTTCCTGATGATCAGTGGTACTGAACTTTAAGTTGCCACATTCAAGAAATGCTTTATTTTATTTTTTAAAATGTATCAATTTTTTATTAATTAGAATTTATTTACTTTGTATCCCAGCTGTAGCCCCCTTCCTCGTCCCATCCTAATTCTACCTTCCCTCCCTTTTCCTGTCTCATGTCCCTCTCCCAGTACACTGATAGGGTAGGTTTGACCCTAGCCTATCAGGTCTTACCAGAACTGGCCACATTGTCTTCCTCTGTGAACTGGTAAGGCTGCTCCCCCCTAAGGGCAAGGTGATCAAAAAGCCAGCCACTGAGTTCATGTCAGAGACATCCCCTGTTCCCCTTACTAGGAACCCACTTGGACACTGAGCTGCCATGGGCTACCTCTGTGCAGGGGTTCTAGGTTATCTCCATGCATGAAAGACACACATGGTATCTACTCACTTATAAGTGGATATTAGACATTTAATATAGGATAAACATACTAAAATCTGTACACCTAAAGAAGCTAGCAAGAAGGAGAGGACCCTGGGTAAGATGCTCAATCCCCATTCAGAAAGGCAAATGGGATGGACATCAGAAGAGGGAGAAAACAAGGAATAGGACAGGAGTCTACCACAGAGGGCCTCTGAAAGACTCTACCCAACAGGGTATCAAAGCTGATACTGAAACTCATAGCCAAACTTTGGGCAGAGTGCAGGGAATCTTATGAAAGTAGGGGCAGATGAAGGACCTGGAAGGGACAGGAGCTCCCCAAGAAGAGCAACAGCACCAAAAAAAATATCTGGCCACAGGGGTCTTTTCTAATACTGATACTCCAACCAAGAAATCACACTTAAATTTAATGTTTCAAGTTTGGCTTTTTCTTTTAAGCAAGACAATGCTACATGTAGACCTCACGTTTAAGTCTTTGATCCACAGTGAGCCAAGTTTTACCTACAGAGCTAGCTAATACTCCATCCTTAGTGTTTGCTTGTGGGTATCCAATTTCTTTAGCACTGTTTGTTAAGGGTGTCATTGCTACATCCTTGCTCTTGGCACATGCGGAAGCAATTGTTTGACTCTATATGTGAAGTTTTGTTACTGAGCTTGATAGCCTAGTCTTGCAGTCTCTGTCTATCTTTATGCCAACTCCATATTGCTTGATTATTTCTGTAGTAAGTTTTGAAATATCTACCTTTGCTGCTTGTAATACTGTCTTGACTAGTTATTGCTCTACTTTTTGCCATTCCATATGGATTTTTGGATAGGTTTTATTCCTTCCATGCAAAAAAAAATCATTATCAGTAATCATCAGGAAAATAAAGTCACAATGATGATATCATGCCAAGCTGGGAACTTGGAGGATATTCTATGATCTGCAGATATTTCAGTAGGTTGAATGTCAGGCTTTCTACCTTAGTCAGATGGTCTGGGCCTCTTTTAGGACATTCTGGTGGTCCCAGGGTGACTCTCCGCCGGGTTGACTGCTTATATCCTCTTGGTGAGGAAGGAATCTCAAGGATCTTGTGAGTTTGAGCGACTTCTTGAAGCTATGTTGAGTTGTTTACTCCCTGTCTTCATAAGATTCCCTGCAGGATGGAGTATTCCAATCTTGGAGAAAAATGCTAAGCACCAAATCTGAGGTCTTTTCAGAAGACTAGACATGGGCCAGTCACATGACTTGTTTTTTTTTTACTTTATATATCAGGAATACTAAAATCAAAACATACATACATGAGTTAATAATGTTTTAATATAAAGAGTATTTTGACTTCAGAGTTTATTTTAAAGTTATATTCTCAGTATAATTATGATCACTTGGACTATATTTAGCCTTGTATTTCTTAATCTAACTCAGAGTAATTATGACTTTTCATGGAAAAATAAGAATACAACTTGGTAGAGTTGAATATAACCACATTATCTACAGAAATTGATCTTTGTGGTACAGGACAGATCTCATATTACCTTAGTGTTTTCTTATTATAACCTTGTTGTCCAAAAATCCATGTTTTCTTTAAGTAAAGAAAAATATTTTATTACAATTTCTACAATAACACTTTAATGGCTAAATATTACAAAATGACTAACAGTGGTCCCAAAGCCAAAAGAAATATATTTGTTATAGATGGCTAATGTCATAAAAATCATATGAAAGTGTATGTGGAAATAATTAGGAGTTATTTATAATGGCTGCCTTAACCTAGAAGGTTTGAAATGAAAAGGATGTAAATGTACAAAAGAAAAAATATTTGAGAAGAAAAGAGAAGTATGTAAAGTATGATTCAGATGTGGGAGATCTCCTGCTAACACTGGGAGCCAAACTATTACCCAGTGAAAAATGATTATGAGACATTTATAGCTGCTAAGGGATTCCCTGCAATGGGTCTAGACCAAAGCTTTGCCTGAAGGTTATGGGAAGGCTTTGTCATTAAAAGTCAGGAGCCCTGACAAGCCAATCCTCAGAAGGGCTGGACTAGCTCCAGTGGATAAACAAAGGGGCAAGATATATGAGGAAGCCTGAATGAGCTTTCTCCTGACTTCACTATTACTCACTCAGATAGATTGACTGTGACGTGGGACTCCCTTCAGCCAGAGTCACTGATAAATACAACTGGATCACAAATGTAGACAATCTACAGGAGCCCATACAGACATCACCAAAGAGGAGTAGGTGCTAGGTTAGGAATATATTCATTTTAGCCTCACACAGTATTTTCCTTATTTCATCAACTACCATTGTCAAGATACCCATTTTTATAAGGTTTATACTTTTTAAGTAGTCACACAGACAAGAAATTTGTTATGTCAGAAGACAGCAATGAAAGAATGTCCTGGAGATTTTTGATACTGGTCTATACAAAGAAGTCACCCTGTTATTCTGAAATGTCTAATTATTGAAAGATTAGAGATTTCTCAAGACAATTATCATGAAACACACAACTGTAATTTGCAATGTATATGTCTGTGTTTGCAGTATTGAGTTTCAAAATCTTCAAAATATTATGTTTTTCCTTTTATGTTACGTCTTAATTCTATATTCACTTCCCACAAAATTGTTATTCTTTCCTTAACCTTTACCATTTTAGTAAATGGGTGCTTTGCTTGCTTGTTTGTCAATCTTACAGTCATTCCTGACTTAAAATATTTTAATTAAAAGCTTTTACGTTTTTGATCCTTTCTTCCAGCTTTTTGTTTGTTTGTTTGGTTTGGTTTCGGTTTCTCAAGACAGGGTCTCTCTGTGTAGCTTTGGCTGTCCTGAGCACGCTTTGTAGACCAGGCTGGCCTCCAACTCAGAGAGATCTGCCTGCCTCTGCCTCCCTGAGTTCTAAGAGAAAAGGCATGCACCACTGCATCTGGCTCTTCTAGCTTTTTGAAATGCACATTATGTATAGGACATTAATGTCATCTGTAGCTACCTTACCATCAATAGCACACCATCTGCTCCTGCTGCTATCAGCTATAACTTAATGTACCTTTGACTAGCCTTTCTCTGCCCTTCCTATAATTACTACCATGCAACACTCTCTTTAGTATTGACAAATTGTTATAATTACAGAGTCCAGCACTATGAATATATCAAAATTCAATATATCTGTGCTCTCTATAAACAACCAATTAGAAAATTCAGTTTAAAAAAGTTGTCTCTTACTATGGCTTCAGCAGCATAAAAACACAAATGCATGGATATAAATCTAACAAACAATGCTCAAGATGTTGGTGAGATGAGATCCAAATAAGAGGCGAAGAGGGGGTGCTTATGGTTTGAAATACTCAATATTGTACGTATGTGACATTTCTTTTCAAATTGATGTATGACTAGATACATTTCTAGTTAGAATCTAATTAAGAGGGTGGCTTTGCTTCATGCAACTTGACAAGCTGATTCTAAACTAACTTTGGGAACAACATATTTGAAGAACTAGGGATTGAGACTTGTCGTGTGAGCTGAGAAGACTCACTGTAATGTCTTGGCAATCGTGTGTTGATGGTGATGTACAGTGATTAGCCTTAAGGCAGAGAGCACAAATATAGCAGCAGAACACAACATCCCAGGAGCAGATGACGTATACGGAAGGTCTGATAACTTAACTGAAGCTGCAGAAAGTGTGAGAAGGGATGGCCATCCTGATGGCCCCTAGTGCACATGGAAAAAGATAAAAGTATATTTTTACCCCATCCCATACAAATAAATCTGGCTAGCTCAAAATTTAAGTGTTAAATACAAAATTTTATATTCAAATGACAATAAACAAAATAATTTTGTAATCAAGAGAGTAGAAAATAATTCTCTAATAAGAGTAAAGATACTAAAAGAAAAATTATGCAAGAACTCGGTTTTATTACATTAAAGGTAAGTGTCTAATTATCAGAAGACATGGTAAGAGAGTTAAATCATGAAACCTTAGGCAAGATACTCATATCTTGTATCTTGGTTAGAAATGAGAAACAAACCAGCCAACATGACCAGTGCAGTAGAACCATAGAACTAAATGACAAACTGGGTTGTTTTGTTTTTGTTTGTAAAAAGATACAATAGTAGCCACAATATAAAGGCAAAACTGCCCAGTTTCATTAGGGAGTTACATAGAAAGCTACAATAATATACTATTCCACAAGAAAATGTTAGCAAGTGATTTACTAAACTGAAAGGATCTATTATTGATAAACCCAGACCGCTAATATTGAAGCGGAATGTGACCTTCCTTTACCACTCAGAAGAATAACATGGTGTTTATCTGGTAAAGTTAAGAGTTGGAGACTCTGTTTTCAGATGTATCCCCTAGGAAAAATTTGAACAAGTTGTGCCAGCTTAAATGAGAATACCCTGTAAGCTCATAAGTTTCAATGATTGGTCTCATTTTTTGCAGCTATTTGGGGAAAATTAGCAGGTATGGCCTTGATGGAGGGCTTGTGTCACTGCCGGTGGGCTTTGAGGTTTCAAAAGCCCATGTCATTCTCAGTTAGGTCTTTCTTTCTTTCTTTTTCCTCCTGGGTGTTGTCTCAATATGTAACCTCCTGCTCCAATGTCAGGCCTGGCTGCCTGCTGCCTGCCTGCCATGCTCTTCATCATGATGGCCATGAACTCACTCCCTGGAATGATGAGCCCCAAATTAAATTCTTTCTTTTACATGTTGCCTTGGTCATGCAGTCTCTTCAGAAGAAATAGTTAAGATAGAACTGTTCAAGAGACACAAACGGGAGGGCTTCTGTAAAACCATCTGATTTTACATCCTGATTGCCTGGGGCAGATTAGTTAGAGGTCTAGATACTGGCAGAAAGTCACAGGGCTTCAGGGTGTCAGCATTACTCACGGTGGAAGCAGCAAGCTGAGTAGCATTGTAGTCCCAGGGTCCTTATGCTGTTGTGTTGAGTACCCATGCTGTCTATTGGCTGCACAAGCAATGGAAATGAACTGTAGAGAGGGACCAGACAGAAGATGCTGCTTTTGTGTGGAGGTTCCTGGCAAACTTGCCCTAGGTCCCTTCCTGAGAGTGGCGTAATGCTATTATGCAGGGATGTAAGGACCTCTAGGGAGAAGATGAAGACAGTTTTTCTCTTTATTGCTCTGGGATGCCTTGAGAGGGGATGCCTCTCTCTTTCTTACTGGTGATGAAAACAAATTAGGTCATAAGCAAGTGACTGTCTCCATCTTTCCTGGGCTACTTGATTAAACACATATCTCTGATATGTGATAAGTGAATCAAGCTTGAGTTTTCAGGGTCATGGTTGAATCTTGTATTAAGAGAAAGAAATGTCAGAGGCAGCTCCTGCTCCCCTTATTAGGGAACCCACTTGGAGACTGAGCTGCCACTGGGCTCCATCTGAGGAGGGAGTCTAGTTCCTCTCCATGCATGGTCCTTGGTTGAGCATCCTTCTCTGCAGGTCCCTTGGGACCTGTTTCTGGCATGAACTCAGTGGCTGGCTCTTTGATCACCTCCCCCAGGTGCAGCCTTGGCAGACCACAGAGGAAGATGATGCAGCCAGTCCTGATGAGACCTGATAGGCTAAGGTCACATAGGAGGGGAGGAGGAGCTCCCCTATCAGTGACTAGGGGAGGGGCAAAGGGAGAGAAGAGGGAGGGAGGGTGGGACTGGGAGGAGATAAGGGGGGGAGCCACAGCTGGGATACAAAGTGACTAAATTGTAATAAATAATAAATAAATGAAAATTTAAAAGTATAAAATACAACAAAAAGAGAAAAAAATAAAGACAAGTTTACAAGTATCACAGTTCAGAAGCAAGGAAAAATAACAAAGCACTTAAGTAATACACTGAAGAAACAACATCACAGAGGAAACCAGAATGATTAGCATGGAAGATTGCTTAATTCAGAGGAAAAAGAGGAAGTGAGCATAGGGTTAGGCAGGACCATACAGGCTACTCTGAAGGTTTTATTTTTTTAATATTTCTTTTTTAAAATATATTTTTATCGACTCTTTGGGAATGTTTTATTATGTACCCCATCTCACTCTAGTTTTTCCATATCTGACCTCCACCCTTGTAACCTCACTTTCAAAAAAGATAAAAAATAAAAACTAGAAGAGAAAAGAAAAGAAAAAAAAAAAGATCTCACTGACCCTTCTGGGCAGCAACTTGCTCCTCTATCACCTTCAGCCTTCTATGCATGTACCATTTTACTCTACATCTTTGCCAGTTCTCCATCACGTATTTGTTTTAGTGGCATTCACGTTTCCGGTGTGTTACACAGTGTACCCTTCCCCCACCCCCTCCCGAATAGCTTTACTTGAAAATTTTCATTGCAACGAGTCATTAGTTTAGTTCAAGGTCTCTGGCTCCTGCTACACCATCAATATTGGACCCTTTCAGAGAGTCTCAGATATCCTGTTGTTACTCCAGGTGGTAGAGATCCTGCAGCTAAGATCTGCAGGATTGGCCCTTTCACGTGCTCCAGAAGCTCATGGATGTGGTCGATGCTGGGGTGGGACAACTCAAGGCCCTGGATGTGGGCCTGGGTGGTAACTGAGTCGGTCAGCTTGACAGCTCCCCAACTATCCCAAGACCGCCTCCAGGACCAGCTCTTCCTTGCCACCCAGCCAAGGGGCTTGGTCAGCTCTCCAGAGCCCAAGTCTCCGCTGGAACCGCCTTGTAGTGGTCCGTGAGGAGTGAATCCAGCTCAGCGAGGCCCCAGACATCAACATGGCTCCAGGATGCAGTACAAACCGTGGGCATCTACATTGCCTTTGGTGGTAGCATGGGCCACAGGCATCAACACAGGTCCCAGCTGCAGTAGGATCACAGACACAGACAGGGCCCTGGGTGGCTGCATGGGCCAGACATCAGCATGGCCTCAGGCGGCAGCACAGGCTACTCACATCAGGCGGTTCCTCAGCACCTTCGTGTCTTCAGTTCTGGCTCTCTTTGTAGCGCACAGATTGCTCTGTTTCTGCTTCTCTCCCATCTCTCCACCACATACTTCTCATTGTTCTGGCACCATGGCTGTCTTCCGCCGCAGCACCGTGGCCTCTGGTTACCTCCTGCCATCTGCCTGCTTTGTATTTCCTAAGAAAGGAAATGCTATTCTTTTTATCAAAACGCTTTAACCGAACGTGGAAAGTGGCCTGCAGTATTTTCCATGTGTGATATAATTCATGATTAAGAAGCTTTTAAATCAGAAAGAAGGAGATAGTGGGGAAAAAATTCCAGATCAGTTTTTACAGTAGACCAACGTTTTCCAGTAGAACTCCCTGGGGTTTTGTGCTTAGTATAATAGCTCTACAGCTATAATAATAATAATAATAATAATAATAATAATAATAATAATAATAATGATGATGATGATAATGATAATAATGCCGATGTTCTACAGCACTCTGTCACTGAGCACAGGGCACACATCACTAGAACAGGAAACAGCTTAGGTGAGTGGAGTCTCATTCCTCATTCTGCTTCATACCCACGAGTGAGTAACTCAAGCCCCACAGTCCGATCCCATCCCTCCTTTGCTGAACAATTTCCAGTGACTCCTCACTGCTTGTAATATAAAGGTCAAGGAGCTTAATGTGCTCCAGTAAAGTTTCTGAGAGCTAGAGATAATGTACTTGCTGGTTACATTTCTCATCCCTCTCATTTTACAAATCTCCACTCCAGTAACCTGATTCCACACACCACAGTGCTCTCCTCTTGCAGAACATACTTTCTTTCCATCTAATAACAACTTAGCCATACGTCAAGGCTTAACTCAATTGCCACTTCTTCGTAAGTGCTGCCTGGATTCTCCTGGGAATGATGCAGTTCCTTCCCTCCCCTTGTGATCTGAAAGGAGTTTGTTTTTACCTTCTCAGCACTTGTTATATTTTATCTTCTGTCGAGCATGTTTTGGTACTTCGAAGTCAGAGATGAGTTGAGAATGGATCTTATCTATTCTTTTTATTCTCCAGAATACCTTGTCCATATTTATTCAGTAGCTGCTGGCTAAATTGAATGCTTTAATCAACTATTTCTAGAATCAAGTTCTAGGCTATTATTTCACTGTGTATCTAAAAATCTATACATGATGACCACATCTCTCCCCAAACTACTGCTGATTTAATTGATGATTTTAATTCTTAGGCATAGGAGTGCTTCTCAGTTGTATAAAAGTAGGCATCATAATGAATAAGAATCACTAATTTTTAGCATGGGCAGCAACTTAAAATGCAGACTCCATCTTTATGAGTTTAAGGCTAACCTGGTATATGTAAGGAGTTCCAGCCAGTCATGGTTATAGAGTGAAACTACAACTCAAAAACATGCAGATCCTTAGGCATTTACAAAATATTAGAGACCCCTTGGGTATTTCAGAATTTGTTCTCTGTTTTATCTTGAACACCTTTAGTATGGACAGAGCCATTCTTTCTATTCTGTTTTTCAATAGGGACCTTTTCTTTTGGATTCTGCTCAAAAATAATGTTTGTTGCTCAAAGAAGCAAGTGTTTGTATGAGTATGCGGCACTCATGGCACAGATTATCCTTTCTGTTTCTTTGTTTCATGTATATTCTGAGGAAAGTAATTTTGCCTATTTCTAGCGGCATCATCTCACTTGCAGGAAAATGGATATAATTAGAAATCATGTTAAACAAAATAAGCTCAACAGAAAGACAAATCCTGTATGTTTTCTATCCTGTGCATATTATATTTAAAATATACATTATACTATTATCTGCCCTTTAATATATAAAGTAATATATCAAGATATATAAAATATGTCAGTGCAGGTCTTGATAGTACAAAGGGAACAATGAGAGGTGAAAAAGATGTATTATGGGAGGGGAAAATGGAGTTATGAGAATATGTAAGACATGAAATTAGGAATGAAATTCTATTTCTGGAAGATAAGGGACCAGAAAGAAAGGGGCGATAATGGGAGATGATATTTCAGCAGGGAGATGATTAAGAATGAAGTGTAATGACACCAAAATAAACTCTATTGTTTTGTATGCTGACCTAAAAAGTAATTTATAAACAGCTACACTAAAACCCACAAACACTAACAAGCCTATTTTTTGCTTTGCTGTGTTCCTAGGGTCTGGGATGTAATAAAAGGGAGGAAGAGGAGGAGAGGAAGGAAGAGGCCGTTGCTTCATTAATAACATGTAAGTATTTTATTTGAATAAGGGTCAGAGCTTCCATGGCTGACTGATGATCTATCCTTATCAATTCTATTTTTCACTCCCTCTGAAGCAGCCTAATCTGTCACAGTGTATTCCATCAACACTATCAATGCTGACTGCATCACAAATTCTGTAACAAAGTTTGAATAGCTCAAGATTCCATGACACTTATTGGTCTCTATCAATCTGTTTCCTAACATTCTCTCTGGATAGTGAGACTCCAGATAAACTAGCTGTAGAGAGAAATATCGACGCCTTTGCCACATCTGGACATGGTCAAACATCACAAAAGATTAGTCTCTCAGACAGACATTTGCTCTTCTGAACCCTCCAGGATGGATGGAGGCCACCTTCGCATCTGCTGTGGAGCATGCACATCTAGCTAGTCCTTCAGGTCAACAGTCGCAAAGTATTGTTTCATCTAGAAGCCTCATGTGGAAACATTCCCCGAAATATGAGCCCAGAGCCATATTGACTGTCATCTGCAAGTGACAAAAATTATATCTGCTCATTAGCAGGGTTAATGGGTACCTTCAAGCAGCTCTTACTTCACATTGTGCTTTCCCAGGCATGAATGAAAAGACTGGAGAATTTAATCAGGCACCAGGAAAATCACACATACTGTCCCTGGGATGACTGTGCTCAGCCAGTAAAAACAATATCAGCAAAACCTGCCGCCGTGACCTCAGCATCTTTTCCCAGAGACCCGTGAGAAATCACACATGGGGCTGAGCAATCAAAGGACATTTCACGGGTGGCCTCCTTCTCAAACTCTAAAGAGTTCCTAGGCAGCCACATGTTGGGATTCATTTCCTTTCCAGAGGCGTTCAATTGTTCAGTTGAGCAACACTGAGACTGGACAACAGTTCTTTCCAGTCTGACTGACAGCCGCTGTCTCCTGAGTGGATAGAGATTCTTGACATGGGCATAGGTTGAATCAGACGCTGGGATGGGGGAGTTACAGATAAACACAAGACTTTTTTTCTTATGTATTTATGGATAAGTAAATACACTAAGAACCCAATATTTCCTTTTTTCTCACTTAAAACATTTTAAATGATGTAAAATAACTTTACATACTCTTTGTATGTTATATGGCATTGCAGTATGTATAATGTGTAATGAAAAGTTTGCATAATTACCACATGTACATCTCAAATATACTTATTTTAATTTATATATGTATATATGTGTACACACAACATATATGTGTATATATATATGTGTGTATATACAGCATATATATTCATAGATATATATGTATATGCACAGTTTTTGGAATATTGATACTTCTTTTTCTATTTTTTTGGGGGGGTCACTCTTTTTTATACTCCCTAAACACTACCATCCTGCATTTCCTGGTCACACATTCTAATCTGTTTCTGTGCATTTATTCTAGTCTCCAAGTGCAAGCGGGATCAACAGTGTTTGTCTCTCCATGACTTGCTTGTGTCACTGAGCAATGTCCAACTTGTTCTTAAATGCTTGTAAGAGGCACAGTTGTTTTTTTTTTTCTTTTCTAAAAGCCAAGTCAATCCCACAGTTCTGTGTATCCTATCTCCTTAATCTATTTACTTACCAACGGACATTTGTTTTTTTCCTGTCTTTGCTAATACAATGAATATGGTGTTCAGTTTCCCCTTCAAGATATTGATTTTACCCATACTTATATCACATGCTCTGTTGAGGTTATCACAATGTCACAGGATCTGTACAATATATATTTCTTTTACCTTTTGATTTTTAAAATATGTATTTATTTTCTGAAAATTTCATACAAGCACGTGATATATTTTGATCATATCCACTGTCTACTCTCCCACTCAACTCCTTCCAGACATCCCACCACATCCTGCGTCCAACTTTATCTGAACTTTTTGTTCTTATTGTTGTGGGGTCTAATGCCACCTACATGTACATGGACATGGGTCCATGAACAATCTACCAGAGTATTAAATTTAAAAATAATCCATCCATGTCCCCAGTAACTATGCTAATTTACATGTCCACCCTCAAGTAAGCACATCCTTGCCAGCACTTGCCATTTCTGGTGACAGCCTTCTGAAAGCGTGAGATGGGTTCTATGTCTTTGACTCACATTTCATGAAAAAAGTAATGCCGAGCATCTTTTCATATGTCGGTCTATCAATAGATGTATTTTTTATATAATACCTGTTTGAATCCTTTGCCTGTTTAAACACAAATTGGCTTTATGTTTTTGCTATTGTGTTGTAGAATGTTCAGAGGCTTTTTGGATATTAACTTCTCAGCCAACGTATTAGCAGCTGTTCCTCTCAGTTTTTGGTTTCCTCTTCACTCGATTGATTGTTTCTCTTCCAAAGAAGATGTTTCTTTGATTTGTGGAATCCTATTTTTTTTATCTCCCCCATGGCTCCTGTTTTTGGAGTCATGCACAAGAAGTTATTTCCAAACTAGTGTTATAACTCCCCTCCCATTTCTCCTGGGAATTTCTGATTCCAGTCTTAAGTTCTTCGTCCATTTCAGTTGATGGTGTGCACTGGCATGAGTTTCTTATCTCTTTGTTTTAGTTTATCCAGATTTCCCAACAGCAGCTTTTGAAGGGGTGGCCCCTTTTCATCAGCAATCTCACATGTCTTATTTGAGTGTATGTAGCAGTAGCCAGCGTTTAGCCACTTCGCAGGTTCTTCTTTCATCCACCCTTCTCCACCTCTTTTGTTCTACCCTTTCAACACCCTACCACTAGATAATAGAGAAAAAAATGAAAGAGATCTCTGTATAAAGTCAGGGGTCAAAAAGGGGTTATCATTAGATCACTTCCTGCTGATGAGGGGCAAGTTTCCTTGGGGCAAGTTTGACCTTCACTATCAGAATGCATAATATTTCTTCTTGGTTCTTCTTTGTGCATGACTACTTAACAAACTATGACCACCATCAACAACCAAACAACCAACAACGCCCCATCTCTCAGGGCCCTAGCATTTATATACCCCCTGAAAAATACCCAGAATTCCAATCACACAATCACAGAAACTATCTGTAGCTGTCAAAATCATGCCCCCACCAGAGAATGAGGCTAGTCCGTCACCTGCTGCAAAGCAGTTTCATATCCCCACACCTGGGATTAAAATGAAAACATATTCTATGTAATTGTTTGTTCATATCAGTTTATTTAATTTACATCCTAATCGCATCTTCCCCTCCCTTCTCTCCTCCCAGTAGTTCTCTCTCATCTTCCCTCTCTTCATACAACTCCCTCTCTCCTCAAAGAAGGGGAAGCCTCCCATGGATATTAACCTGCCTTGGCATATCATGTTGCTGTAGGACGAGGCACATCTTCTTCTATTGAGGCTAGACACGGCAGCCCAATTAGGGGAGAGGGATGCAAAGGCACGCAACACAGTCAGCGACAGCCCCTGCTCTAGTTGTTAGGGGACCCACATGAAGACCAAGCTGTACATCTGTTACACATGTGTAGGGGGCTAGGCCCATCCCAAGCATGCTCTTAGAGATCCACAGCCAAACGGTAGGTGAAGCTTGGGGAATCTTGTGAAAACATATTCTTATATTTCTGTGTTTTTTTAAAAAAATGAAAATCCCCAAATTCTCACTATAGGTGTCCACGTGGAAGCTTGCTCTACGTCTCTCTTCTGTTCTCTTGGCCTATGTGCCAGCCTCTGTGGTAGAACTATATTTTTTACATTTCCATAGATCTGAAAATTGTGTTTGAAAGTCAGGTTGCACTTATTCTAGTTTAGTTATGTTTTTAAGGGAACTCTCTGTTTGGGATCTTTTTCTGGTTCTGTATGATTTCAGGATGCTCCTCTTTTTTTCTGTGGAATATGTTGCTGGGATTGATTGGGAATTATATTGACTCTGTACACTGCTTGGGTGATATGGACACTTTTATTACTATTAAGATTTATAACAAGTGTGTTCTTTAACTCATCAGTGTTAAACTTATCAGTGATAGGTTCTCTCTCTTTCACTGTGTGTGTATGTATGTGTGTATAAATGTTTGTCTATTTGGAAAGGTTTGCTGAGGTTTTTGTTGTTTTGTTTAAATTTATTGTTATTTTATGTTTTTGAGTGTTTGCCTGCATGTCTGTCTGTGTACTACATGTGTGCCTGGTGCCTGTAGAGCTCAGAAGAGGATGTCAGATCCTTGGAGCTGAAGTTATAAATGGGTGAATGGTTTTTTGATATAAACAAACAAGCAAATAGAATATGTTTTCATTTTAATCCCATTTAAACTTCAACTATGTGTGTGCTGGGAGTCAAACCTGGGTCTTCTGCAACAACAGCAAGTATTCTTAGCTACTAAGGCATCTCTTCTGTTCTGGCCCCTATTCTGTTCTTTTTTTAATTAGTTCTTTTAATTTCATTATATAAGTAATCACTTTTATTTTTCTGCATACAGATATCCAGTTGGACCAGCACCATTTGTTGAAGATGCTGTCTTTTTTCCATTGAATGGTTTTGGCTTCTTTGTCAAAAATCAAGTTTCCATAGGTGTGTGGGTTCATTTCTGGGTCTTCTATTCGGTTCCATTGATCCACTATTCTGTTTCTATGCCAATAGCATGCAGTTTTTATTACTATTGCTCTGTAGTACAGCTTGAGGTCGGGGATGGAGATACCTCCAGATGATCTGTTGTTGTAGAGGATTGTTTTGGAGATTCTGGGTTTTTTTGTTTCTCCATATGAAGTTGAGTATTTTTCTTTCAAGGTCTATGAAGAATTGTGAAGGTATTTTGATGGGGATTGCATTGAATCTGTAGATTGCTTTTGGCAATATGGTCATTTTCACTATATTAATTCTACCAATCCATGATCACGGGAGGTCTTTCCACCTTCTAAGATCTTCTTCAATTTCTTTCTTCAGAGTCACTTGAGTTTTTGATCTTGGCCATTCTGATGGGTGTAAGGTGAAATCTCAGGGTTGTTTTGATTTGCATTTCCCTGATGAGTAAGAATGTTGAGCATTTCTTTAAGTGTTTCTCCTCCCCACATTTTCAAATAGCTGTGGAATTTTCATATCATCAGACTGCATTTGATTTCAGTGTCTCCCAATGTTTGAGCAGATGGGTAACAGGTTGAGTTTGTGATATCTATTTAATTCTTTTTGTATCCTTCTGAGTAAAATCTCAGCCTGGAATGATTCTGTGATCTTCTCCAGCATTTTCTTCAGATTTTCTGAAAAAGGCTGGAACGGAGCTTTGGGTGAACAGCACTCTCTACATGGAATTTAATAAGTTGCTATATTCACGCAGAATTTTCTATTTATGGAAACTGGTGCTTATTTTTCATTTACTGTAATATTTTTCTTGTATCGTAATTAATCTAATATGACTCTGTTATGAAGTCAGTGACAGTGTGCATGTGGCACAGAGACTTATCAAAATGTTTTAAAAATATTTCAGTTTGTGTGTATATGTGTACACCCGTATGCATGTGTGTGCGGTGTCTTGAAAATCCAGAATGTGGCATCAGATATCCCGCATTGAAGTTACAGGGCATTGGGAGCTGCCTGACATGGGTGCTGGGAGTCAGACTCAAGCCTGAGATTTAATACATGCTCTTAACTACTGATAAGTCATCTCCCAGCCCCATAGCCTTAAAGAAACTCTAGAACATCCAAACTTTGGGAAACACCAGTCTGCCTTTCACATCATAGGTCAAGAGTGGCAGTGAGTGAAAGTTTCCTATTTGATTAAGAGCAGCATCCCTCAGACTCCTGCTGGAACAGGTCTTCATTGTTTCTGAAGACCTGAATGACCAGCTCTGTCCTCTACCATCACGGGGTATCATTTCGTCTGGTTGCTCACCTGCTTATCATAGCCCATTTCTCTGAATTATGTTCCTCTCTGGAGTTTGAGTATATTCTTTCCGTTGGCCACTGAGGGCCAGTTTCACATTCTGCAGTTGGAATTGAGAGATAGTTCGGACTATTTAAACAGGTAGGGCTTCCTTAGCTTCATCAGCGATGTTCTCTACTTTTTGAAACAGCCTCTCTGTATAAGCCACACTTATATTGAATTCGCCATTCTTCTGCTTGTGTCCCAAGTGTTGGGATTACAGGTGTGTGCCACACTTTTCTTACTCTGATCTGGTTCAGTTGCCCCTGAAGAATATGTTAAAGGGCAGCCCTTTTAAACCAGTATGTCACAGATACATTTCATGAATTATGTGGGATAAACCCCTCAGACAGCAAAGTTTCTTATGTGTTTTTACCCAAAATGTCTGCTTTCATTTTGACAATGGCTACAGTTATATTAGTAACTTTCAGAATGAGAAGACAGTGTTGATTCAATTTGTCCTGTAAATAGCTGCATAATTATGAGTATAATTTAGTCATTTTTCAAATTTCTTTTCAGTTTTTCTTAACATGAGTGGTCAGAAAACTTTTGAGTTTTGAGTTTGAAGTTATAATAATGCAATTATATATTTAGCCTCATAAAAGGGACTCAATAAACCTTTTCTCCCTGAGGGCAAGATGGTAAATAGTTTAGGCTTCTGGACTTTGTTGTCTTGGTTGTACTATTAAATTTGAGTACAGTGGTATGAATGCAACCATAACAATATGTAGACAAATAAGTATGGCAGAGTATGTCAATAAAACTGTACTTATGAAATAAGCTGATAAACAATAGGATACATTTCATTTTTCTGCCCTTTCATATACTTAGAAATGTACACTAGCATCATTTAGGAATTGTGATTTTCGCAATTAAGACGTGGTTAGTAAGTGTTTGAACACAACATCGTTATATATCTTTTACTTAATGTTCCAAATCACAAAATGAGTGAAGAATATGGATACAGCTTCCAGGACAAGAAATGCCTATGCCAACTGCCTGACAGGTGGTACTCAGTGGCTCTATCCTCAGCTCCGCTCCTTACCTACCATAGCATCTTCTTCCCTTACTAACTCCACAAATTCCTTTTTGAACAGCCTCTCCTGCTGCATGAGCTTGGGTAGTGCAGGGGCAACTTTCTCATCTGCAGTGTATGGCCACTCTTGCTTTTTTGGCCTACAAGTCTTGGGTGTGAAGAAAATCAGGCAGCCTCATCCAGGAATTCAGTAGAAAAGAATTTCTAGGCAAACTGCCGAAAAGCTGCACTGTGTTCTTAGAAAGTAGCTGTGGCATCTGGTAAGAGTTGACTTTGTGAGACCATTGGCAGACACTGTTCTTTGAGGGCTGACCTTGAGCCTCCAGGCTGCAGACTGGCAATGACAGCACCAACACCTTCTCCATGAGCAAAGCGCAGACATTGTGCTGCTGAGATAAATCTGGCAGAGTGTTTGCCACTTCTTCTAGATTGGGGCACTTTAGCTGTGCTGAGTCCAATTTTGTAAAGTGGGCTCAGTGCTCAAGACTAGCAAGAGGAAAAATAGTTTCTCAGCAAGTGGTTTTTGTCTCTTCTCCTTGACTACTCCAAAGTACACTGTGTTACACACACTAATTTCAATTCTTACCATATGGAGTTGGTAAAAGACCCTCACCAAGCATGCTTGGAGCCATTGGAAGTTAGATCTGTGACAGGCTGTGAGAACACTTTGCTTTTTATCCCTTCATTTGCTAGCAAAGGATGCTGTGCCGTGGTGAGAACATTTCACTGCCCTTAAACTCATGCATTTCTAAAGCTAAAGACCATTCAAGATTTTCTTTTTCGAGGTAATATTTGAAGTTGTTGTGAGAGTTTTTAAGTAGTATTAAATATTGAGTATTTTAGGGGCTAAAGAAGATGGCTCATTGGTTAAAAACGCTGACCATTCTCCCAAAGGACTTGTGTTCAGTTCCCAGCACCCACATGGCTGCTCACAACTGTCTGTGACTCCAGTTTCAGAGGATCTAACATCCTCACACAGACTTACATACAGGCAAAATGTCAGTGCACAATTGAGTATTTTAGAGGGAATGTTTCTCCTCTCATTTCATGACTCAAATTTCCAGGAAGCTTGGTTAAATCTGTACAACTTTCTAATTTATACATATTTATATATAGGAAAAATATTTGCATATATACATGTACATATGTACGAATTTACTTCATTATTAATACATTTGGAGTGTATTATATGTTATTAGTAATGTAATTAGGATGCATATACTATGTGTACATATATGCATATGCACACACATGTGCCAGTGTGTATAGGAGCATATAATATAATAGTAATAATTTTGTCAGTATGGTCCTCAAGAAATTGACAGTCCCATGGCCTCTCCTATCAGAAACACATAAAGGACTGAGATAGACAGATTTTATCTATGTTCTCTCATGGAGCAGTATTCAGCGGTTTTCTAGATCTGTCTTCTTTTGAATTACAGCTGGAAGATCCACTTCCAAGTTGTGCTCTGCACAGGGCTCTCAAAGCGATGCTGGCTGTTTGCCAAGATGATTGACTTTCCTCTGTAAGAGTATTTGAGTCTTATCCTTGAATGGTGACTGACTTCCTGAAGTGAGCAATTTATGAATTCAAGACAGAACTACATGACTTTTCTGCCATAATCTTGGGGACCTTCTTGCTCACACCACATTTTATTTTTGTTGTTTTTGTTCTTTTCAGACAGGGTCCCATGTTTTCTAGGCTGTCCTTCAACTCCTGTTTATCCTTCTGTTTCCACCTTCTTAGTACTGGGATTAATGGCCTGAGCCATCACAGCTGGTCAATATCATTCTGAGCAGAGAAACTAGGGCTTTGTGCAGTCAAGCAGGTACTCTACTAACCAAGCTATATCCTCATCCCAGGTACAATATTTTTTGTTTGTTTGTTTGTTTTTTTGGCTAGGACCCTCTAGAAATCCAATGGGAGGTGGGTACATAAAGGGTTAAGTAGCAGTGGTGAGGCTTACTGAAGACCACATTGTGGACTAACTTCACTCTTTTCTAAATAGGAAATAGAAGGAGAATTATAACCCTGAGTGGTACAAACCATAAGGAAAGAACTTGCAAACTTAAGGAATAATAATAATATAAGCAGGCACATATAAGTTTATCTAAAACTAGGAGAGGGTGACAGAAATGTCACTTCTAAAGACTTCAGCTTTCTGGAGAAAGCAGATTTGAGTTGAGGTATGACAGCTGAATGGAAGTTGGTCAGGCTTGGGAATGATGGTGTGGGAACAGTACTCCAAGCAGAAGGAAGGAAGAACATTCTTTAGGTTTCATCTAGAATGACATTTCTTCCAAGTCTCTAGTCCCAGGAGATACAGTACAAAAAAGTTCTGTGCTTAAATAAGTTGGGAAAATGTAGTATACCTCAGTTTCTGTGAGAGATTTGTGGTTCTCACTGATATTGAAGAGCCTGAGAAAGTTTGCACTACAGATACTCTGTAACAGCCTGGGAAAACGCAATGTTCAGTGGAGCACATTTTGGGAAAAGTTGCATTAGAAAAACCCATCAGGATTTCCAGCTGTTGCCAAATCCTTATTAACCTCTTTCAGTACTTCCAGTAACCTAAAGGCGGAAGAGAAGAGATGAGAGAATTCCCTACTCATTCACTATAGTAGTGGGTAGTTCTGGAACTTTAAGAGACTTAAGAGGCTTGAGTTCCAAATGAAGAATTACAAATGTACATATTGAGAAGATTGAGGGTAGATTTTTCAGTTAGATACATCCATGTATTTAAACTTGATCCTTAGAAAACCAGATTGGCCCAGCCTTTACTTAGATGGTGGCTAAGAAGTTTACCAGCAACACTATTTTGAGCCAAGAATGATGGCTATTTGATCAGGCAAATGCTGAAACTGGGCTTTGAATAGACAAGACAAGGCCAAAGTCAAGAAGAATGAGGCATCACATTGGCTTGGGGCTACTTTAGAGTACTAAGAGATTTGGGATGCTTCTCCCCAGACTACATGTATTTAGAGAGAGAAGAGAAGAGTGATTCAGTAAATGGTAGGAAAGAATTATTGGGAATAATATAATTTAATATAGTAACAGCTGTAAACTACAGTCCTTATTTATTAACCAATCATGTATGCATTGTTCATTTCTTTGAACACAAACAGAGTGCAGATGTTGATGTTAATCCTCTCTTGAAAGAGCATAGCATGGACACTAAATACTCACCCAGATCCAGGCATCAGGATCATCTGAGAGAAACGAAATCAGCATTGGGTTCTCCCTTCACACATTGATTTAGTCTGCCTCGAGGTGACTGGGAATGGCATTTTATATTTTCAGCACATAATACTTGTTCAAACTAATGAGACTTGTTATGACATTATCACAATTCATATGATGTACTTTGATCATATTCACCAGCCCACTCTCTCAGCTCTGCCCCAGACCTCTTTCCTCTTTTCTAATAGCCCCTTTCCTCTTCTTATATGATGTGTTTTTCCCCTCTGTATCCATATTAAGGAAAATTTGGGAGATTTTTTTTCTTATGAGTGTGCCTTATTTCACTTAACATGGTGATCTTCAATTTTATCTTCTTATAAATTATATGATTTTTATTCACTTATAGGGCCAAATAACATGCCATTGTGTGTATATACCATGTTCTCTTTATCAATCCATTTGTTAATAAGCATGTAGTTTGGTGAACAACATATTTGAAATCCTCATGTCCCTAAGCTATTGAGATATGAAGCCGGTTATGATAGATAACTCCTGCTCTAAAAACCTGACATTAACTGCTTGAGTTCAACATCTGTGCTTTGTTCCAAAGTGTTTGAAGCCCAGAAAGTATCTGGAAAATCATAAATGCTCAAGGATTATTTATTGGATGAATGAACAAACAAGAAACTTACACAACCTATGATTCATGGATAAAGCTGGTTTTTCCTTGTCTCCTACATGCTATGAATACCAATGCATCTTCACGGTAGAGAATACAAGAGTCTCCTGATTGCTCAGGACATGGTAGCGGAAGCTATTTTCTTTTTTTTTTTCTACTTAAATAACAGCTTCCAAGCCATAGCTATCTCACAAATGATTTGTCTGCCTCAGGACCTCAGGGAATATAATGATAAATTTTTGTGAGGTCATTTATACAATTACTAACCCTTTGGTAGAATGATATTAATGATAGAATGGTATTAATGGTAGAATTATTAAGTTAATAATCTGGAAACCCAAAAGGCAGTGCTTAAAAGCTAGATGGTTTTGTCCCAAATTTGATTTCTGAGACAGCCACCTACTTCTAGATTCATATAACTTTCTACTGGAGAGTCTTGTTTATGTGAATGACAACTGGGCCTTTTCTCAGTTTCTAGCTACTTTCACTCCTGCTGTTTCTTGAACAGAATCTTATCCCAGCTCACCCACTCTGTGGGCTCACAGCTGCATGGTTCTACTGGATCCAGAATTAGATATTGTGTTGCATAATTTTTGAAGGTGTGGCTGCTGGTGGTCAGCATAATGACAGCTTCTGAAGGTGCTGATCCCCACGTTATGGATGGGGTGTTTCTGTTATCCCTTTTTTTACCAGGAACACTTAGGTTCCTGGTAATCATCCCCATTTTCCATTGCACAGACTCTCAGAGGTTTTCAAGCAAGTCTTTCTCACCTGTGGCCCAATCTCATTCTGTGTGATCTTTTTGGGCACTTAGCTCACTTCTCAGTTTTCTCCCTATCCAGGCACAAATAAAGTAGTATCTATTTCATAGTACTGCTAAACGGGTTAAATGACTATCTGTCTATACATAGATACTTACATCAACTACACTAAGATTGTATATAACTACACTAAGATTTATATGTACATAATACATATGCATACCTTTATATGAGCACATCCTAAAAGTCTAGAAAATGTTATACATGCAGCATTTCTGATTCTTGCACACGGCTACCCAACACCAGTGCCCATATACCTTTCCTGGAGCTGAATCCTGTTGTCCTCTCCACAACCCACCTCAGAAAGTTTCTGCTGGGTAACTTGGCTCACATATTTTCCTGCTGTTATCTTGGTCACAGGTTGTAGAATCCAGGTGAATAGAGAACTCATGTGCTTGAACATTGTGCATCAGTGTAGTTAGTTATTCATGGTACTTCTGTTCTGCATTCTGTGGAAGTTGGAGTTAAAATGTTTCCTGAGAGGAGCCTTCTTTTTTTTTTTTAATTTATTTATTTTTATCTCAATCACAGGTTGGGAACTTTGAATCCCAGGCGTAGCCCCCTCCCCCATTCCCTCCCACCCTCCCACTCCCTCCCTCATCTCCTTCTTCCCCGCCCCCTCCAAGTCCACCAACAGGGGAGGACCTCCTTCCCTTCCATCCAACCCCAACTTATCATGTCTGAGAGGAGCCTTCTTAATCTGATGGTTAAATTGGAATTTGACTACATGTGCCATGATCTTCAGAGATGTCATTCTAGGCAGGCATTTTGTTCTACACTCTGTCTACCTAGATATATCTGTGTCTATTAGCCCCATTTCATCAAATTGTTCTTTGCATTTTGACTCATTGCCCTTCATTTCCATTGATAGTTGAAATATTCTGATGAATTATTTGGAGATAACTGTCTCTATGGACAGACTCTGAGTTCTCTTAGGACAAATATATCTTCTTAGATCTGAATTCCCCATAGCAGTGTCTGAAATATGAAATATGAAACATCTCATTCATAGTTTTTAATTATCTGAACACATCAATAGGGCTGGGTTCAGTTCTGCCTATTCACGTTCCTACCTAGACAGTGAGTCTGAGCAATACATGCAAGAAGAAGAAAGAACAAGAAATGTAGTTAAAATTAGAGAAAACAGAAGTCAAAGTTCACACTCATTCTGGTTGTGTTCCATGAATTCTTGCTGAGGAACAGATCCACAGAGAGTAGTAATGGCCTGTCCTTCTCCTCATGCCACTAGAGACTTTCATTTCCTTTTTTTTTAAATTAAATTTTTTATATTAATTACATTTTATTCACTTTGTATCCAGCTGTAGCCCTCTCCCTCATTCCCTCCCAATCCCACCCTCCCTCTCTCATCTCCTCCATGCCCCTCTATAAGTCCACTGATAGGGGAGGACCTCCTCCCCTTCCATCTGACTCTAGTTTATCAGGTATCTTCAGGATTGGCTGCATTGTCTTCCTTTGTAGCTTAGCGAGGCTGCTCCTCCCTCAGGTAGGGGGAGGGGGTGAGGTCAAAGAGCCAGCCACTGAGTTCATGTCAGAGACAGTCCCTGTTCTCCTTACTAGGACACCCACTTGGATACTGAGCTGCCATGGGCTATATCCAAGCAGGGATTCTAGGTTATATCTATGCATGGTCTTTGGTTGGAGTATCAGTCTCATAAAAGACCCCTGTGCCAAGATATATTAGGTCCTTGTGGAGATCCTGTCCTCTCCAGGTCATGCTAACTCCCCCTTCTTTCATATGACTCCCTGCACTTTGCCCAAGGTTTGACTATGAGTCTCAGCATCTGCTTTGATACCCTCTAGGGTAGACTCTTTCAGAAGCCCTCTATGGTAGGCTCCTGTCCTCTTTCTTGTTTTCTCCCACTTCCAATGTCCATCCCATTTGTCTTTCTAAGTGAGGATTAATCATCTTACCCTGGGTCCTCCTTCTTGTTTATCTTCTTTAGGTGTACAAATTTTAGTATGTTTACCCTATCTTATAGGTCTAGTACCCACTTATAAGTGAGTATACACAGGGTGTGTCTTTCTGCTTCTGGGATACCTCACTCAGGATGATCTTTTCTATATCCCACCATTTGCCTGCAAATTTCATGATTTCCTTGTTTTTCAGACTTTCATTTCTTATTCAGACCCTTGTATACTGGTTTTATGTGTCAGCTTGACATAAGCTAGAGTCATCACAGAGAAAAGAGTCTAAGTTGAGGAAATGCCTCTTGACATCCAGCTGTAAGGGTGGTGTCATCCCTGGGCTGGTGGTCCTGGATTCTCCAAGAAAACAGGCTGAGCAAGCCATGTGAAACAAGCCATATGCAGCTTTCATGGCCTTCTGAAACAGCTCCTTCCTCCAGGCTCCTGCCCTACTTGGGTTCTGGTCTGGACTTCTTACAATGATGACCTAAGACCTGGAAGAGTAAGCAGAATAAACCCTTTTCTCCTCAACTTGATTTTTTTGTCATGGTGTTTCATTGCAGCAACACAATGGAGGAATGGATACAAAAATTGTGGTGCATTTGCACAATAGAATACTACTCAGCAAATAAAACCAAGATAATCTGGAAACCCAAAAGGCAGTGCTTAAAAGCTAGATGGTTTTGTCCCAAATTTGATTTCTGAGACAGCCACCTACTTCTAGATTCATATAACTTTCTACTGGAGAGTCTTGTTTATGTGAATGACAACTGGGCCTTGATCATCCTGAGTGAGGTATCCCAGAAGTAGGAAACCACACACACTATATACTCACTTAAAGTGGATTATAGACGTATCATATAGGATAAACATACTAAAATCTGTATATTTGTATACCTAAAGAAGCTAAGCAGGAAAGAGAACCCTGGGTAAGATTCTCAATCCTCACTTAGAAAGACAAACGGGATGGACATTTGAAGAAGGAGAAAACAGGAAACAGGGCAGGACTGTCCCTACTACTGAGGGACTCCGAAAGACTCTACCTAGCAGTATATAAAAGCAGATGCTGAGACTCATAATCAAACTTTGGGCAGAGTGCAAGGATTCTTATGAAAGAAGGGGGAAATAGTAAGACCTGGAGAGGATAGGAGCTCCACAAGGAGAGCAATAGAACCAAAAAATCTGGGTACAGGGGTCTTTTGTGAGACTGATACTCCAAACAAGGACCATGCATGGAGATAACCTAGAACCCCTGTACAGATGTAGCCCATGGCACCTCAGTATCCAAGTAGGTTCCCTACAAAGGGGAACAGGGACTGTCTTTGACATGAACTCAGTGGCTGGCTCTTTGATTACCTCCCCCTGAGGGGGAAGCAGCCTTGCCAGGCCACAGATTAGGACAATGAGCCAGTCCTGATGAGACTTGATAAGCTAGGGTCAGATGGAAGGGGAGGAAGACCTCTCCTGTCAGCGGACTTGGGGAGGGGCATGGGAGAAGATGAGGGTGGATGGGATTGGGAAAGAATGAGGGAGGGGGCTACAGCTGGGACACAAAGTGAATAAACTGTAATTAATATAAAAATAAAAATTTAATTAAAAAAAGACACCTGGTTAATCTAATGACCCTGGATTCTTTTATAGCTGATGTCTGGAGCAGAGTTTCTTTACAGAATTTGAAAAGATTGATAAGATGTTGTGTTTAAAAATAGCATAATTCTTTTTGCCCATAGACCATTTATTTCTATTGATAAATGTACTTCTCACTAAGTATCACCCTTCCATGTTTTATTTATTTACTTATACATTTATATTGACTCTAGTTCTACCACGATCTGCATAAATTTGGGCAAGTTATTTCATTTTTCTGTGTCTCAATTTCTATATCCATGAAAAGGAAACGCTAATAGTATCTCCCTGAAGGGTTGTAGTGAGGATTCAATGGCATACTTGCCTGATACATAATAAGCACTTGTAAGTGTTAGCATTTTAGTATTAGAATATGTTATGGTTTAGACACTAAGTATAGAGGATTGAATGTCTCAGAACACAAATGTGAGATATGGGATGAAATGATAGATTTGAGAACAGATTTAAGTGAATATGTAAAAGCAAGAACTGGCACTTTTTGAGCTACACTAGTATACTCAAATGCTAAAATAAGGGCTGGAAAGATGGCTCAGCCATTAAAGGCTAGGCTCACAACCAAAAAAGTATAAAGCTAAAATAAGGCTAGTACTTGAATTTTTTACATACCTTCAAGATGGAAAAAATTGAGGGTGATCAATGTAGGATCAAGGAAGAAAGGCCAAGCATGGGTTTGTGGGGTGAACCTGTGCTGTGGGTTAGGAATGACTAGGGCTCACAGTTATGAAATCCTCTCATAAGTAATAAGGGTCAGAAGTGAGACAGCTATGAAATGTTCTTGTAAGTAATTAGGGTCAGAAGTGAGCCAGCTCTCTACATAGGCCTGTGTGAACTGGAAGTTGCTGTTCTATTCTACTTTTTTCTTTAAAAAATTAAATTTATTTATTTATTTATTCACTTTACATCCTGATCACAGGCCTCTCCCTCCTCCTCCTGGTTCCACCTTCCCACCCTCTTCCCTCACCTCCCCTTCCCCAAAAAAATAAGAGAGAGAAAGAGAGAGAGAGAGAGAGAGAGAGAGAGAGAGAGAGAGAGAGAGAGAGAGAGAGAGAGAGAGAGAGAGAGAGAGAGAGAGAGAGAGAGAGAGAGAGAGAGACAACTTCCTCCTCAACCCACCAGGGCACACCAAGTCTCATCAGGACTAAGCACGTTCTCTTCCACTGAGTTCAGACAAAGCAGGGGCAAGTGATCTACAGAGTCCATGTCAGAGACAAACCCCCCTCCACTAGCTAGGGGACCCACATAAAGACCAAGTTGTATATCAGTTACATATGTGTTGGGGACCTAGGTCCAGAACATACATGCTCTTGATTGGTGCTTCAGTTTTTATAATCCCTCATGGTCCTCGGTTAGTTGACTCTTTGTCTTCTTGTGGACCTCTTGTCCTTTCTGGGTCTTTCTATCCTTCCCCTGACTCTTCCACAAGACTCTCTGAGCTCCTCCTGGTGTTTGGCTGTGGGTCTCTGTTTCAATATGCTTCTCTGTTCCATTTTTATCCCTACAACACATCTTGTAGGCAAGGTAAATTTTTGGTTGAAGGTTTTGCAGGTGATCTATTCTGCTTTTTAACATTGACTTCTTTGCTTTGTGGGGCTAGAGGAATGGCCCAGTGCATAAAGTGATTGCTATACAAGCAAGAGGACCTGAGTTTAGATCTCTAATAGTCACATAAAAGCCAAGCGCAGTGATACGTGGCTTTTGGCATAGGGAAGACCAAAATAGGCATATCTCACAGGCTTCCTGTCAGTCATTCTACCCAAACAGGCAAGCTTCATTGTTGTGGTAAATAAAATGGTATTTGGGCTAAATAGCATTTATTATTTGCCCTATGATTATCATGGTGGTATTATTTAACCCACTATCACAATTAATAAGACACAGGTATCTGTTAAAGTTTGTGATTGTTTTATTGACCTTGGACTGGGAGGATATTTCACCTACTCTGTTTCAATAACCTTACCATCTACCTCTTACCTCCCACCCATAACCACTTCTCTCTGGACTACCTTTCATCCATAATCTTATAAATACTTGCTTTTCCTCTTTATCTGTGCCTTTCCATGTCTCCCAGCCCACACGGTCCTTCTCCATGCTAACCCATTGTGGCATCCTCCTTCCTCCTCTTTTCCCATCTGTCTGTTTGTTTCCCATGATTCTTCTGAACCCAAAGCCTGGGAACCTTAGCCATGCATACCCCATTTTGCCCTGCACAGGTTTTAGGCCTTTCAATCAACCAATCAGGTATAATGTCTTTGGTAGATTTACACAAGAAGGATAGGTGAATCCAGGCAGTAACCAGATCTTGAGGACCAGTAATTATCATCAAAATACAAACATCAGACCCAATATTTCAGGTTCAGTAAACAACACTCTCTCAGAAAAGTTAAGGTGTCATTTCGTCATGCATGGGGAAGAAGCTTATCAAGCTATACCCCTCAACAACTATGAACACTTCATAGTTGCTGGTGAAAAGGGTGTCAGTTTTTCAATGGTGTTCCTACTGATGACAGATTGCTTGTATTTCGGACAATAACCAGCCAAAAGTGCTCATGTATGCAACCATAACATAGTGAATTAAAACAAACAAGCAAACAAACAAAAAACAACTGGAAAGACATTAAAGTCATTGGGGGCTTTGGGGGAAAATGGTTTTGGTGGGAGAGACAAGGATGAAAGAAATCAGGGTAAAAAAAATGACCAAAATGTATTACATATGCATGAAACTGTCAAAAACTGAGAATAGAAGATGCTGATATTAATCTCTGACTCCAACACAAGCACATACAGGTGATCATACCTACAAACATATGTGCATACACATATATACACCATACATGCTCATCCACATAAAACAATTTCTTTGCTTCTAATGGAGATTTCATTTATTGATTGAGTTTGCTTGTTTTGTTTTTTACCAGACAGGACTTCTCTGTGTACCCTTGGCTATCCTGGACTCTTTATGTAGACCAGGCTGGTCTCGAGTTCACAGACATCCACCTGCCTCTGCCCCCCAAGAGCTGGGATTACAGGAGTGCACCATCGCATTTGGCTGATATTTCTATTTTTTTAAAGATTGATTGTTTTTATTATTTTAAATTGTATGTGTCTGTGTCTGTATATAGGTACATGCATTTATGTGAGTATGTATGTCAGTGCAGGCCAGAGGAGTTGAATCCAGTGTAACTGAAGGTATAGACAGTTTTAAACACACTAGCATGGTTGAGAGGAACTTATTTTGGGTCCTTTGTGAGAGCTGTGTGTGTCCTTTAAAAAATAATTTAAAAATTGTACAATATTGTGGTCCTATTCTTTTCCCTACCCCTAACTTCTCCCATATCTTCCTCAGTTTCCATACCAAATTTTCCATTTTCTTGCTCTCTCTGAAACACACACACACACACACAAACAACCAAAACACAAAACAAAACAAAACAAAAAACTGATCAATGCTTTTAGCGAACAAGTCCACCCTCTGTTTCACTCCTCCAACTTCTTTCCCAACTTCATGACCTGTTTTCTGTCTGTCTATCCGTCTGTCCAGCCATCCATCTATCCTTCTTTCCATTCAATGCACTGAGTCTAATTAGTGTTCTCTGTATGTGCATGACAAATGGGTTGGACTCTCCCACTGTAGCATGGACAATCTATTAGTGGCCACATCCATGAGAAAAACTGATTCTCCCTCCCCCAACCTAGATCAACTGCTGATAGTTCCTTAGCTAAAGGTGGTGAATAGACCACACTTTTCCCCTTTTGATGCTGGAATTTTGGGTGACTTGATCTTGTGCAGGCTGTGAAACTCTGAGTGCAACAGCTATGTCATTGTCAGAAGTAAGCATTACAGAGGTATCCTTTCCATTCCTCATCTTTTATATTCTTTTTATCCCTTCTTCCTGGATGCACCTTGAGCCTTGGATTGGGTACAGTGCTCATATAGATGTCCTTGAGATGAGCATTCATAGTCACTTATTCTCAGTACTTTGTCCATTATCTATGTGTCTCTGCAGTAACTGCTGAACCAATGTCAAGATCAGCACAAATCTATGGTTATAAGTACAGATACTTCAATATGAGCTTTTACTTTCTCAAGGAGTAGCAGTTCTCACCATCAAAATACATGTGGTTCCGTTTATCATTCTTTTTTTTTGATTTTTATTTTTTTATTTTATTTTATTTTATTTTTTGGTATTTGCTTACTCTAATTTTTTTAATTTATTTATTTTTATCTCAATCACAGGTTAGGTACTTTGAATTCGAGGCTTAGCCTCCTCCCCCATTCCCTTCTACCCTCCCACTCCCTCCCTCATCTCCTTCTTCCCCGCCCCCTCCAAGTCCACCAACAGGGGAGGACCTCCTTCCCTTCCATCCAACCCCAGCTTATCATGTCTCCTCAGGGCTGGCTGCAAAGTCCTCCCCTGGGATCTAGCCAGTCTGTCACTCCCCGGCTTATATGGGGGAGGGTCAAAGAGTCAGCCATCAAGATC
>JAQQSO010000907.1:1866-19087 GCA_028658305.1 Pachyuromys duprasi
TTAGCACTGCCTTCATTGAGTCCCATAATTTGGAGTACGTTGTGCTTTCATTTTCATTGAATTCTAGGAAGTCGTTAATTTCCTTCTTAATTTCTTCCCTAACCAAGCTGTCCTTGAGTAGCAAGTTGTTCAGTTTCCATGTATGTGCAGGCCTTTTGCTATTTCTGTTGTTATTGAGGTCCTGCTTTAGACCGTGATGGTCCGATAGGATACAAGGGATTATCTCAATCTTCCTGTATCTGCTGAGGCTTGCTTTGTGACCAACTATATGGTCTATTTTGGAGAAGGTTCCATGAGGTGCTGAAAAGAAGGTATACACTTTTGATCTAGGGTGAAAAGTTCTGTAGACATCTATTAGGTCCATTTGATTTAGGGTGTCTGTGAGTGCCCTTGTTTCTCTGTTTTGCTTCTGACCGGATGATCCGTCCCTTGGCGAAAGTGGAGTGTTGAAGTCTCCCACTATTAGGGTGTTGGGATCAATGTGTGATTCCAGTTTTAATATTGTTTGATTTACATATGTAGGTGGTGGTCTTGTATTTGGGGCACAGATTTTCAAAATTGTGATGTCCTCCTGTTGGAATTTTCCTTTGATGAGAAGGAAGTGTCCCTCCTCATCTTTCTTGATTAACTTTGGTTGAAAGTCTATTTCATTAGGTACTAGGATTGCTACCCCATCTTGTTTTCTGGGTTCATTTGCTTGGAAAATAGTTTTCCAGCCCTTTACTCTCAGGTAGTGTTTATATTTGTTGCATAGGTGTGTTTCTTGGATGCAGCAGAATGTTGGATCATGTTTCCACAGCCATTCTGTTAGTCTGTGTCTTTTTATTGGAGAGTTGAGTCCATTGATGTTGATAGGTAATAGTGACCAATGACTGTTATTTCCTTTTAATGTGGAGTTGGTGGTCTTACTGTGATTCATTGCTTTTTGTTGTTGTTGTCGTTGGGAAATTATCTGTATCCTATATTTTCTTTGGTGTGATTGTTTTTTTGGACTGAAGTTTTCCTTCTAGTACCTTCTGTAGGGCTGGGTTGCTGTGTAGGTATTGCATGAATTTTGTTTTGTCATGGAAAACTTTGTTTTCTCCATCTATGTTGATTGAAAGCTTTGCTGGGTATAGTATTCTTGGTTGGCATCTGGGTTCCCTTAAAGACTGAATGACTTCTGCCCAAGCCCTTCTGGCTTTCATTGTTTCTGTTGAGAAGTCTGGTGTGATTCTGATTGGTCTACCTTCATATGTTACTTGACCCTTTTCCCTTGCTGCCTTTAATAATATTTCTTTGTTTTGTAGGTTTATTGTTTTGACTATGATGTGATGAGAGGTATTTCTTTTCTGGTCTAGTCTATTAAGTGTTCTGTAGGCTTCTTGTATGTTTATGGGCAATTCTTTTTTTAAGTTGGGAAATTTTTCTTCTCTGATTTTCTTAATTATATATTCCGGTCCTTGGAGCCCAGAGTCTTCTTTTTCATCTATTCCAATTATTCTTAGGTTTCGTCTTTTCATGGCATCCTTGATTTCTTGGATGTTTTGTGTTTGGGCCTTTTCTGATTTTATTTTTTCCTTGAGTAAGGAATCCATTTCAGCCAGCATATCTTCAGCTCCCGAGATTCTTCTTCCATCTCTTGTATTCTATTGGTGATGCTTACCTTTGTGGTTCCTGATCTTTTTTCTAAGTTCTCCAGTCCCAGGTTCTTCTCCATTTGTGTCTTCTTTATAGATTCTAATTCTGTTTTCATGCTTTGTATTGTTTCCTTCATCTGATTGACTGTGTCTCCTATTTTGGTTGTTTATTCTCTGTATATCTTTAATTGTTCCTGTATGTGGGCAGTGAAATTCCCCTGAATTTCTTTGAGGGCCTTGTTCATTTCCTCTTTTTGTCCCTCTTATTGTCCTTCTTTTTGTTCCTCTAATATCTGCATAATCATAGCTTTAACATAATTTTCCTGTGTCTCCGCCAAATTAAAATCTCCATTGCTTTTGGGTTTTTCTGGTGGGGCCATGGTGTCCTGATTTTTGTTGGGTGAGTTCTTACATTTATTTTTGGGCATTTGTTTATATATAATCAAGGAGCTGTTTGTGCTTTAAGGCTGAACTTCAGACTGGAACTGTCAATCTCTTGTGTCAGGAGTATTCTTCAAAAAGATCAGGGAGTTCCTGTGGTTTGATAGTGTGTGTAGTTGCCTCAGTTGAACTCTGTGTGCCCAGCTTTGTGCTCTATGCTAGAAGCTGTGAGCACCGCAGGCTGGTTACCCCTCTGGTATAGAGGCTTGCCTCCTCACTCTGTGCTAGTGGCTGAGTGTCCTGGTTTGAGATGTCAGCTGGGGGCGCCACTCTGGTCAGGAGGCTCTGCACTCTGACCTGAGCTTGCTGCTAAGGGCTCTCCTCTGGTCTGGTGACTTGGCGCCTCCTTCTGGGCCAGGGGCTGTGCACCATGGTCTGAGATGGTATTTGGGGGCACACACACACGGTCTGGAGTGGTTGCAGGCATTGCTGAGCAGTGTGCACCCGCTGTATGCAGGCCTGTCTGAAATGGTACCTGGGGCCATCTCAGTCTGGCCCGTGGACACACACGGGCTGAGGTGGTTGCTGGCAGAGTGGAGCAGTGTGCGCCCGCAGTATGCAGGCCTGTTGAAAGGGTACCCTAGGCCCTCTCAGTCTGGCCTGTATACACACACATGGACTGAGGTGTTTGCCGGCGGAGTTGATCCGTGTGTGCCTGCCATATGCATGCTGGCCGAAACAGTACCAGGGCCTTCTCAGTCTGGCCCGTGGACACACACCATCTGCTGTGGTTGCCGGCAGAGCTGAGTGGTGTTTGCCCGCTGTATGCAGGCCAGTAGAATCGGTACCCGGGGCCTTCTCAGACTGGCCAGTGTACACACACACGGACTCAGGTGGTTGCTGGCTGAGCCACGTGGTGTGCACCAGGTGGGTGCAGGCCAGTCAAAATGGTACCTGGGCCTTCTCATTCTGACTCGGAGACTGTGTGACCTAGTCTGGTATGTCGACTTTGACGCCCAGTGCAGCTGCTCATTCAGATCAGGGCTGTGTGCCGCAGGTTACCCAGAGTTATTTTCCGGGGAATAACTGTGTGTCCCTAGGATTTTCCCACTTGGTTTCCTCACCGTAGGAGTTCCGCTCACCTGGCAATCACAAATGCTGGTGCTTTAGTTCCCAGACTTCAGTATCCTGGTCGCTGCATTGTTACTGCTGTCCTCCTCCATAGACATAGTGTCCTCTCGTGGCAGGCATCTTGGATCCCCCCTTGAGTTCTTTATATATACTGGATCTTAGCCCTCTGTCAGATGTAAGATTGGTAAAGAACCTTTCCCAGTCTGTAGGCTCTCGTTTTGTTTTGATGACAGTGTCTTTGCTTTACAGAAGCTTTTCAGTTTCATGAGGTCCCATTTATTTATCGTTGATCTTAGAGCCTGTGCTGTTGATGTTCTGTTCAGGAAGTAATCTCCTTTGCCAATGAGTTCTAGGGTCTTCCCTACTCTTTCTTCTAACCGGTTTAGTGTGTCTGTTTTTTTTTTTAATTCATTTATTTTTATATCAATCATAGGTTAGGTACTTTGCATCCCAGGCATAGGCCCTTCCCTCATTCCCTCCCTCATCTCCTCCCTGCCCCCTCCAAGTCCACCAACGGGGGAGGACCTCCTCCCCTTCTATCCAACCCCAGCTCATCCTGTCTCCTCAGCACTGGCTGCAATGTCCTCCCCTGGGATCTAGCCAGTCTGTCACTCCCCGGCTTGTATGGGGGAGGGTCAAAGAGTCAGCCATCAAGTTCATGACTGAAACAGTCCCCGTTTCCCTCACTAGGGTCTTCACTCTGACACAGAGCTATCATGGACCCCATCTGAGCGGGGGTTCCAGGCCACATCCACACATGGTCCTTGGTTGTAGAAACGGTCTCAAACAAAACCCCTGTGCTCTGATCAGTTTGGTCTTTGAGGAGCTCTTGTTCTCCCCAAGTCTCACCGACCTCCTCCATTTCTATCATCACTTCTCGCCCTCTGCCAAAACCTTGATCGTGAGTCTTAATATCTGCTCTGATACATCGCTACATTGACCCCCCCCACCAGAGGTCTTCCTTGGCAGCTCCTGTCCTGTTGCTTATTTTCTCCTCCACTCAATGTCCATCCCATTTTTCATCCAAATGAGCATTGATCATACCAACCTGGGTCCTCCTTCCTGTATATCCTCCCTCGGAGTATAGATTTCAGCATGAACTTCTTATCCTATAGGTCTATATAAGTGAATATATACCATATGTTTCTTTCTGCTTTGGGGAAACCTCACTTAGGATGATCGTTTCCAGGTCCCACCATTTGCCTGAAAATTTCATGATTTCCTTCTTTTTTAATCTCTGAGTAGTATTCCATTGTGTAAAAGTACCATAATTTCTGTATCCATTCCTCAACTGAGGGACATCTGGGTTGTTTCAGGTTCTGGCTATGACAAATAAAGCAGCAATGAACATAGTTGAGTAAATATCCTTGTTGTGTACTTGAGCATTTTTTGGATATATGCCTAAGAGTGGTATAGCTGGGTCTTGAGGAATCACTATTGCTATTTGTCTAAGAAAGCACCAAATTGATTTCCAGAGTGGTTGTACAATTTTGCTTTCCCACCAGCAATGGAGGAGGGTTCCTCTTTCTCCACTACCTCTCCAGCATGTGTTGTCACTAGAGTTTTTGATCTTAGCCATTCTGATGGGTGTAAGGTGAAATCTCAGAGTCCTTTTGATTTGCATCTCCCTGATGGGTAAGGGCATTGAGCATTTCTTTAAGTGTTCTTCTGCCATTCTATAATCCTCTACAGTCAGTTCTCTTTTTAGCTCCATACCCCATTTTTTAATTGGATTACTTGGTTTCTTGCTTTTTAACTTCTTGAGTTCTTTATATATACTGGATATTAGCCCTCTGTTAGAAGTAGGATTGGCAATGATCCTTTCCCAGTCTACAGGCTGTCGTTTCATTCGGATGACAGTGTCCTTTGTTTAACAGAAGCTTTTCAGTTTCCTGAGTCCCACTTATTGATTGTTCATCTTAGAGCCTGTGCTGTTGGTGTTCTATTCCTGTGCCAATGAGTTCTAGTGTCTTCCCCACTTTTTCTTCTAACCGGTTTAGTGTGTCTGGTTTTATGTTGAGGTCTTTGATACACTTGGACTTTAGCTTTGTGCAGGGCGAGAAATATGGATCTATTTTCATTTTTCTGCATATAGAAATCCAGTTGGATCAGCACCATTAGTTGAAGATGTTGTCTTTTTCCATTGAATGGTTTTGGTTTCTTTTTCAAAAATCAAGTTTCCATAGGTGTGTGGGTTTATTTCTGGGTCTTCTCTTCAGTTCCATTGATCCACTATCCTGTTTCTATTCCAATACCATGAAGTTTTTATTACTATTGCTCTGTAGTACAGCTTGAGGTCAGGGATGGAGATACCTCCAGATGATCTGTTGTTGTACAGGATCGTTTTGGAAATTCTGGGTTTTTTGTTTCCCATATGAAGTTGAGTATTTTTCTTTCAAGGTCTGTGAAGGAATTGTGTTGGTATTTTGATGGGGATTGCACTGAATCTGTAGATTGCAAAAATTCTCAATAAAATACTTGCAATCTGAATCCAAGAACACATAAAAGATATCATCCACCATGACCAAGTAGGCTTCATCCCAGACATGCAAGGGTGTTTAAATATATGCAAATCCATCAATGTGATCTACCATATAAAGAAACTGAAGGAGAAAGAACACATGATCATTTCCCTAGATGCTGAAAAAGCATTCAACAAAATCCAACATCCATTCATATTTAAAGTCTTGGAGAGATCAGGGAAACAAGGCACAATACCTAAACATAGTAAAGACAATATACAGCAAGCCTATAGCCAACATCAAACTCAATGGAGAGAAACTTAAATCAATCCTACTGAAATCAGGGACTAGGCAACGCTGCCCACTCTCTCCATATCTCTTTAACATAGTACTTGAAGTCCTAGCTAGAGCAATAAGACAACTAAAGGAGATCAAAGGGATACAAATTGGAAAGGAAGAAGTCAAAGTATCACTATTGCAGACGATATAATATACATGAGCGACCCCAAAAATTCAACCAGAAAACCCCTTCAACTGATAAACACTTTCAGGAAAGTGGCTGGATACAAAATCAACTCAAAACATTCAGAATCCCTCATGTACACCAAAGACAAAAGGGCCAAGAAAGAAATTAGTGAAACACCCTTCACAATATCCACTAATAACATAAAGTACCTTGGGGTGACTCTAACCAAGCAAATGAAAGACTTGTTTGGAAAAAACTTCAAATCTCTGAAGAAAGAAATTGAAGACGATATCACAAGATGGAAAGACCTCCCATGCTCATGGATTGGTAGGATTAACGTAGTGAAATGGCCATTCTGCCAAAAGCAATCTACAGATTCAATGCAATTCCCATCAATGTACCAACACAAATGTAAATATTGTTTCCATGAGTTTATACACAGTCTCTGAGCCTTCAAATCTTCCAGCTTCTCTTCAGACAGGATGCTTCAGCCTTCATGACAAGGCTTATGATATGTGTGCCTCTTTAAGGATGATTTTTATAGCCTATTATTGTCTATAACATGATCAGTCACTTGTTTCTCTATTGTGACATCTACTACAAAAAGAAACTCCTATGATGGGAGTTGAGGGATGTACTAATTTGTGGGCACAGCAATCAGTCATTAGTTGATTTCATAGTGGGTCTACTTAGTAGAATAACATACTACGTTCTGCCCTTGAGTATATTCCTTAGGCAAAGGCACTAGCCATTTTTATAGTGCCAGCTATGTATTCCATACCATGGAGGGGTCTTATGTCAAATAAGACAAAGGGTGTCTCCACATAATGTGTGTGACCATATTTGTACCAGAGAACATATCAAATAAAGCCAGTCATTGCTGGATCCCTCCTGGTTCATAGATGAGTGAGAGTGATGATTGCTTTTATTTTCTTTGGTAGCATGCATAACACCTTTAAGCACTATGAATCTAGCCAGCAGAGATAAAGCACCCAGGAAAGTATCAGCTAGAGTTCTCCATGTTCTGTCATTCAAGTATGTAGTGTCCTCAGCAAAAGAGTCATACCGTCAATTTATGCAGGATCGAATCTTAGACTTTTCTGATATTATATATTTTAGATAATGAATATGAAAGAAGTACAGTAGTTGATTTTCTTAACATGCCTCAGAAACGTTATTGTAACTGAATACATTTTCACTGAAATGTACAGATTTCTGATCTAACTAATTCTGGCACCTTACTGTACTCTTCCCAAAATTTGGTTACAAGTCTCAGCACCTGCTTTGACACACTGCTGGGAAGTCTTTCAGAGGCCCTCTGTGGTAGGCTCCCATCCTGCTTCCTGTTCTCTTCTTCCTCCAATGTCCATCTCATTTGTGTTTTGAGTGAGGATTGGTCCTCATGGACAGCTTTTTAAATATTTTTCCTCACATAAAAGATAAATGAAACAATTCCATAATTAATTATGGTGGTCATAATTAATGAGTGTTAATACTATAGAATCTTACCGATTCTAGTTAAAATTCCCGTTCTATTTTCAGTCATTCATAAAAAGATATTAAAATATAAATTTTATAAAAACACTGACATTTGAGTTATGAAAGCCATTGCACTAAGTATGAAGGTTGTATGGTCTATATTTTTCATTGTGATTTTATGAAATCTATGCAGGTATAAGTTTAAGAACTACCAGTTTGTTCTGTCCCTGGTATTTGCCGTTGAGGAGATTAACAAAAATCCTCATCTTCTACCCAACACAACGCTGGGCTTTGAGCTACATAATATTGCATTTACTGAAAAGAATATTCTTGCTCAGCCCTTTTGTTGGCTCACAAGGATGAGTATTCCTGTACTTAACTACAATTGTGTAAGGAAGAGACTGTCACCTGCCGCACTCACAGGAACATCATGGGCAGCATCTGCTCACATTGGGACACTATTACAACTCTACAAAATACCTCAGGTGAGGGATGCGGTGTGAAACCTAGGAGTCATGTGTTCTTTTTTAACAGTAAAGGTGTCTGAAAATGTCAACAAGGGGGCAGTAGAGGTATTCCACTGTCAACAGAGAGTATGAAGGTCCTTGATGATAGAGCCATATTTCCAGTGCTCGAAAGAAAAAGGAAGAATAGGTGGATGAGATCATCTAGCTTATTTAAACTGCCACGTGCCAGGAATTTTTTGGAAAACTCTATTATTTTTGCCTTTAAAATATGGCAAAACTATCTTCATTCTGACTGTTTACATCCGTTGATTCAAGATGGAGATTTTGGGTTCTTTTCTGAGACTGATACTCCCTAGAAAGAGAAACAGGGACTGTCTCTGACATAAACTCAATGGCTGTCTCTTTGATCACCTCCCCTTGAGGGGGAGCAACCTTGCCAGGCCACAGAGGAAGACAATGCAGCCAGTCCTGATGAGACCTGATAGGCTAGGGTCATATGGAAGGGGAGGAGGACTTCCCCTATCAGTGGACTTGGTGATGGGCATGGGAGGAGATGAGGGAGGGATGGTAGGATTGGAAGGGATGAGGGAAGGGGCTACAGCTGGAATACAAAGTGAATAAACTGTAATTAATATAAAAATAAAAATTAATAATCTTAAAAAATGAAGATTTTGTTTGATGCCAGTGTTCTTTATCTAGTTTCCAATTTTGTTTTTCTACAGTTCACCTTTGGGCCTTTTGATTCTACCTTGAATGACAAAGACCAGATTAATTCTCTCTGTCAGATGGCCCCCAAGGAAACATATCTATCACTTGCTATTGTCTCTTTGCTGCTTCATTTCAGATGGTCCTGGGTTGGTCTGATCCTCCCAGATGACCACAGAGGGACTCAGATGTTGTCAGACATGAGAAAAGAAATGGAGAGTAATACCATCTGCATAGCCTTTTTGAAATTGATCTCTGGCACCAAGAATTCACTTTCAAATGAATTATGGAAAAATCTAGAAGAGATTCAGGAATCCTCAGCAAATGTGATAGTTATATATGGGGACATTGGTTCTTCACAAGGCTTAATGAGACACATTGGATATCTGTTTATGACATGGAAAGTCTGGGTCTTAAATGCTCAGTGGGATGTTGTCAGCCGTGCTGATTATTTCATGATAGACTCACTTCATGGGAGTCTTATTTTTACTCACCATCATAAAGATATGGTTGAGTTTACAAAATTTTTTCAAACAGTTAATCCCTACAAATACCCTGAAGACAATTATCTTCCTAAATTTTGGTATTTGTTCTTCGAGTGCTCATTTTCTGAGCTGGACTGTCAACTTTTGGAAAACTGCCAACCCAGTGCTTCTTTGGAGTTACTGCCCAGACACATTTTTGACCCAAACATGAGTGAAGAGAGCTACAATATATACAATGCTGTGTATGCTGTAGCCTACAGTCTCCATGAGATGAACCTTCAACAAATACAGATACAACCACATGCTAATAGAAAAACAATGGAATTCTTTCCCTGGCAGGTAATATCCTTTCCTGTGTGTTATAATATCAGCAATGTGACATTTTTTTTTATTTCCTAAGTCAGTCAAATTGGGTATCATAAGTTTTACATATGTTTTCATAAGCAAGGGAGAATACTTGTTTCCCTGTGTGGAGGGCAGTGCAAGATCCTAAGTAAGTATTTTTTGTAAATTTCAAGCCAGGAACAAAGAAAAAATGAAAGTCAATATTAAATTCATACAACAAGTTGCCCCACAGTATTCTACATAATCTCTGCACTGTGAAAAGTGGGGCTTTCCCATCTGTATTCCTCATTACAGAAGCAGGTAAAGTAAATCTTTAATGTTCTGGAACACTTTTGAGAACTACCATAGGTTCATGAAATAAAGGATTACTGTAAAGTGAACTTTAGACTTCAGGGCCCTCATTTGAAGAATGGAAGCTCTGGCTAGCTTTTTAAAGAAATGTGAACGATCTCAAGTTACATAACCTGATGTCTTAGCTGTGCTTTCTGCAATGATTTTTCTTTCATAGAATAGGATTTTCAAAGCTTAGTGCTTTGAAGCCCAAGTATCATTCATCTGATGCCTCCTTCAAATTTGTTTTTTATCATGAGGGGTTAAAAACACTGAGATTTCATTATATTACTTTAAAAAATACTTTTATTATCTGAGATGTATTTCAACATTTGTTTCTGAATATTTTGTAGCTCCACCCTTTCCTAAAGAATACACTTCTGGAAAATCATGTGAGCAGTCACAAAGTAATAGATGAGGGAAGAAACTTAGACTCAGTATATGATATTTTCAACTTTTGGAATTTTCCAAAGGGTCTTGGATTAAAGGTGAAAGTAGGAAACTTTTCTCCATATGCTCCTCAGGTTCAACAGGTGTCTTTATCTGAGCAGTTGATTCAATGGCCTACAAGCTTTACAAAGGTGAGTTGTGTTTCATTTCACTGTTTTGACTTTTCATGAAAACTAAAATAATTTTGAGGATGTAATGATCCTTGTACTGTCATTCAGTACTACTCAATATCTAACTACCACTAGGGAACTGCCCATAATTACAGCTAATATAAACTACTGTCTCAATCCCTACCTCTGATCAATAGAAAAGCTTATTTTTACATTTGATTAAAGCTATTGATTAAAGTTATTTCTTCTTTAATCTATCTATTCATTTATTTATTACAGTTTATTCAGTTTGTATCCCCACTGTAGCCCTTTACCTCATCTCATCCTAATCCTACCCACTCTCCTGATTTCCTCTTTAGGTTCCTGATAGGGAAAGATCTCATCCCCTCTATCTGACCCTAACCCATCAGGTCCCATTAGTGCTGGCTGCATCATCTTCCTCTGTGTCCTGGCAAAGCTGTACCCTCCATCCCCAGAGGAGGTGATCAAAGAGCCATCTACTGATTTCATGTCAAGATAACCATGACCCCTTACTAGGGAACCTATTTGAAATCTGAGCCCTCTATGAGCTTCCTCTGAGCAGGGTGTTTAAGTCCCATGCATGCATGGTCCTTATTTGAAGTATCAGTCTTTGCAGGTTCTCCTGGGCCCAGGTTTTTTGGCCATGTTTGTCTCCAAACACTAAAAGAAGTTACTTTGTTATGTAGCCTAAGAAAATTCAGTGAGAGAAAATGGATCATATTGTTTTACCAGCTACTTAAAAGGTAGAATTGCATGACAGATGTTTGTGCATATGTTTCTGTGTGTGTGTGTGTGTGTGTGTGTGTGTGTGTGTGTGTGATAATGTGATCTTTGCTTTGCTCATACAGGTAAAGAGTTTAGGAAAGTAACTTAAGCACTAACACTGAGCATGGCTGACACTCTGAGCATGCAGTATATTATGGTCGGAAAAGAATGTTTTAGTAGACAAATTAGATGATGACATCCAATTCACAGAACAAAATCAGAGATTAAAGAATGTAGTTGTTCCCCTTCTATCTTCTTTTATTCTGTTTGTGACAGTAGCCAATAAAATGCTGGCCTCATTTTGTGGTGTATCTTTCTACCTCACAAAAATGTCTGCATAAAAATGCCCAAAGATTTGTTTCCATGATGAAGCCAAGCCTTGTCAAGTTCTCAACATTCCCAACCACATTGGATATGAAAGCTCACACTAAAAGCAAATATACAGAAAGCTTTCTAGAGCCATACTGTGATATTTTAGAATATTATTTAATGACCTACTCTTAACAGAAGCTTTATGCATGGTACCAAGATTTAAACATGTGGTCTATGTAGCCCCAAAGCTGCCAAAATTAGCAATACTCAAACCCACTGTTTTCAATAGTATGTGTAATCATTTGCAAATTTATTATTCACTGATACTCAGAAATCCTCTACTTGGAATTTTCACAAAAGTCTGAGCATTTGCTAATAACTTTTATCTTTCTCAGATTCCTCAGTCTGTGTGCAGCGAGAGCTGTAGGCCAGGATTCCGGGAAGCTGAACAGGAAGGCAAGGCTGTCTGCTGCTTTGATTGCATTCCTTGTGCAGAAAATGAGATTTCAAATGAGACAGGTAAATAAAGGCTTACAGAGGATCTTCTTATTTCTACACAGGTTATCTGCAATACCTAAGCAAATGGAACAGGAATGGAAAAAAAGATATGAACTTTTTCCTGTATTAGAAATTTAAGCTTTGCTGTTACTTTTATTTTCTTTTAGACAGATAGATAATAGATACATGCATACATAGATACGTAGATAATGAATAGATAGATAAAACACTCCAGACATTAAAGTCATCATTGACGTACATTGCTGATCCATTGTAAATATTCTTCCCTAACAAGACCCACATTGACCAAAAATTAACAGCCTATTTCTTTCCATCATAGACACAATGTATTGAGTCCCATTTCTTTATGGTCACATTTATGATTCACTTAAGGCTTGTATTTCTCACATCCTATTTATGCTTATTCATAGTACAAGTGTTCTTTAATCCTGCAGGTGACTGAAGAGTTGGGTTTGATTTCACCAGTAAATGTATTTTATTTTTATGTTAAAGTGTCTTACTGAAAATTTATTATTTCATATAATTTGTTCTTTTGAATCTGCCTCCCTTTTCCTAAACAAAGACTCTTTTTCACACAATATAATAAGAATACATTTCCTTTCCCAGTACTTCTCTCAGTTTCCCCTTACCTTCTCTCTCATCCAGATCCACTCTTTTTCTCTGTCTCACTAGAAAAGAACATGCTTCAGAGAAATCATAACAAATTAACATATAAATAGGTAAAATAAAACCCATCGAAGTTGGAGAAGACAAGACAACAGAAAAGTAAAAGCCCCAAGAGAGGGCAAAGGAATCAGAGACTCACTTGTTTACACTTTCAGGCGTACCATAAAAGTAGTAAAATGGAAGCTATAGTATACATGCAGTGGACCTAATACAGATATGTGTGGGGTCTGTGATTCCCAGTTTGGAGACTGAGTAAGGGACTAATCTGTGAGTATGGCAGAATATAATTGAACAACATTTTTTAACAACAATAACACTGGTTTTAACAAAGGTCTCAGGGTTATCTAGTCTCTGGAACTTGGTAGATCAAATAGTATCAGGAATTTGGTCCATCTCATGGAGAGATTCTTGAGTGTAATCAGACATTGGTGGGTCATTCAGTCAAGGTTGGTGCCACCATTAATATGCCACTTTAGCATATTCAGCAGACAGGACTGATTATATACCCAAATTTTGCTGGTTGGGTTGGTGTTGACACACATCTCTTAGCAACCAGTAAGAACCTTTTTGTTTCATAAACAGTTGGAACCTGGAGGGTGAAGTTTCCATGTAGCATCATTTTAACCTCTTCATGTTTAATGAGTTCCTTTATTGTGTTGTCTTCCACAGTGGGGACTTGCTGTCAGGTTGTTCAGGGCAACCTCTTGTCCTTGCATCAGCCTGGTTTTCCTCAGATTTCCATGGCATCTCTTTCGGCAACAGCTCAAGGGCATGTAACTCAGTCCTGAAATTTGAAGCTGCATTAGTTGACAAGAGATTGCCGTTGGATTTCTGTCTTTCAGTTTTTGGAGACTTCATTAGGAGATTTCATTAGGACTTCATTAGGCTAACCTCACTCAGAATAATCTTTTCTGTCTCCATCCATTTGCCTGAGAATTTCATGGTGTTATTTTTAAAGAGCTTATTAATAGTCCTTCATGTGAATGTAGCATATAAGCTTTATTCTTACTCCTGTTAAGGTGTATCTAGGTTGTTTCTAGTTTCTGGATTTGAGAATAAAGCAGCAATGAACATGGTTAATAAAGTGTCCTTAGGGTAGGATGAAGCATCCTTTGTACATATTCCCATGAGTGCTAAAGATGAATCTTGTGGTAGATTGATTCTCATCATTCTGAGAAAATAGTACACGGCTTAAAATGTGCTGTGCAAGTTTTCACTCCCACCAGTAATGGAGGAGAGTCCTTACTCCACATCCTTGCCAGCATGAGATGGTACCTTTATTTTTGTTCATAGGCTTTCTTAAATGTGCAAGATGGGATGTCAGAATAGTTTTGCTTATCCTCAATTTATGGAGAGCAACAAATATCTGTGGTAATAGACTAAGTTGTTTGGGGGTTCTCTAGGGCCCCATTAGCTAACACTTATATGTAAATCATTCTTGACATTGGAGTTTTCATTTGGTGGCTACAGATGTCTAGTTGATTTTGGGATCAACCATATATATATATATAGCTTCTACTCTACTGGTGTCCAATACAACAACACCAGATGGCCCTTACTTTTAGCTATTCATCCTCACATTTTTTTCTGTACTCCCCTCTTTTCTCCATTCCTCATTTAATCTTCTATTTCTAGTCTCACCTCCTATTCATCCATAAATATTCATTCTATTTCTACTTCCTAAGATTATCTTTCTCTCCTCTAATCCCTTACTTTATACCTAATCTGAGTGACTATATTAAGTGCTTATCAATAATTAACAACTTAAAAGCCTCATATAAATTAAGACATGGTATATTTGTTGTTGGGGTCTGGTTACTTCACTCAGGATTTTATTCTATTAATTTTCTTCCGTTCTTTCCATTAATTTACATGGAAATTTCACAGTATGTTTTAAGTTTCAAGATCCCCTAAATGAGATTCATTTCTTTCTTATTGTCGTGATTTACATGAGCCAAAACAGAAAACTCAAGTTCATGTAATCAGCCATCATTACAAAGACGTTCAGAAAGCTGTCATGTAATGCACATAATTCCCACTTGGAAACTATGTAGAAACATATTCATGACATCACCCATTATGAAGAAATCTATAAATATTTCCATATCCATTAAGTTTAACATATACATTTGTCACTTCTGTAATTTCTATAATGAAACTCCGCTCTACTCATAAAGATTTTAAGACCATAAAGAATATGACATTAGTCATTAGCTCATCTAGACCAATATGCCTATGACTTTTAAACAGTACTAAGGATCATTTGCCATATATTAAAAAGATTAATGTGGAATCATGTGTTGTGACAACTAGCCAAAATTGCAATCATGTCATATACTGCTTTGTTAAATGTTAGTTGAATGAGTAACCAGGGGGAAATGTATATATTTGAGCTAGCAACAATAAACAGAGTGAATTAGAAACATCACTGGTTCTTGGTCAGGATGTTGAAAGAAGAAAATTCTTCTATCAATATGAATTCTTTGAAATAAATCTTGTAAAGTGTGAGTCAATCCAGAGAACTTGAAAATGAGAATTGAGGTAGAATGTTGAATAGAGACAAAAAAACATAAGTCAAACACACATGAGATGTAAGTCACTAATCAGATTGGATAGTTTGTCATTGAAATTTTCTGTAAGAATTATCTCTTTGGAAAATATTTTTCAAACTAAAAACATGTTTAAAAGTAGATATTTCCTTTTTATACTGTTAAAATATATTTATGGACAGAAATTCTACTTCACAGGTGCATGTTGAAATATCACCTGGTGTTGTCATTGTGCTGGTCTTAATTAGATCACAATGTTGTACAGTATTTTCTTCCTGTGAACTTTTGTTAGAAGTGCTGCCTTGAATTTAATCATTATTACTGTATTAATGTAAACTTGTGATTTTTAGATATGTAGAATTTCTTTTAAGTACTTGGGAGCATCTCATCTGGATATATCTCTATATATTGCTATTCTTTTGAACTATATCTGAAACTTTGGGGAGAATTTTCCCAGCTGATTCCCAACCGATTCTCATTAATTATTGCCAGGGAGATTGTCTCTATTTTCTATGAAGTATTTATTCTGTGATATTTCCTGGAGGCTGTTACTAAGAGAGTTAACTTTGTTGTCTACCAAGTGTATATTCTGTGATATTTCCTGGGACCTGTGTTCAGCTCTCAGTCAGGATGGCTCTCTATTCCATAATGGATATTCCCAGGCTAAATTAAACTAAATTAAACTAAATTAAGACAAAGTAAAAAGTAAGGAAAAAAGGACACTGGGGAAATGTTTGTGGAATCCACAGGAGATAAAAGGTGCATAGAAAGCTGCCAAGGCTGGTCTGTTTTCGAGCTTGAGATGACAGTGGAGCATTTGGTCTTCGAAATCAAAGAGACAAATCTGTGGGCAGCCTACCTCCTTTTCTGGAAGAAATGGCCAGTGTGTTCCCAAGGTGTTCTTCTTGGAGTTGGAAACTGGGATAGAGCAAGAAGTAGGGAGAGGTAAATTAGGAGGGAAATGTCTGTGTAATCCACAGAAAATGGGGCAGGTAGCAAGAGATAATTCAGCAGGTGTTCTGTTGCACCATTAAGGATGAGATTGAGGAATTGGGTCTGGAGAAACAGGGAGAGAAGAATGTGCAGGCAATCTATCTGGTTTTCTGGCAGGCTTGGCTTTCATTTGTCTTTTTTTGGTCATGTTCACTCCTTTACAATTTTCCATATGTATTCACTATATCACAGGTATGTTCCCCTACCAACACTTGTCGACACTCATCCTTAACCATCCCTTTAACAGTTTCATATTTTTTTTTTATTTTTGTGTGTGTCCCATTTGGTTTTATCATGATCATCTGCATGACAATTGGGTTCAGCCTGTACCTTGGAACATACTATAGTCATCAATTGTTACACCAGAAAAATTATTAACTAGTCCTTTCTTTGGATATATATGCAGGATATAGTTTAGCACAGAAAGGAAGACAATTCCCTCATTTTTTTCAACTCATACTTAACAGAACCAAACAGGAAACATATCCTTGTAATTGTTAATGCACAGTCACACTTCTTGGTCTTCATCAAAGATCACTCTGAAAAGGTTTCTTTGAGTAAGAAGGAGAGTTTCACTTTCTTTTTTTTTAATTTTAACATTTTTTTAAAATTTTTTGTTATCGATCACAGGTTAGGTACTTTGCATCCCATGAGCAGCCCGCCTACTCCCTCCCACCCTCCCCAACCCTCCCTCATCTCCTCCCCGTCCACTCCAAGTCCACCAATGGGGGGAGGACCTCCTCCCCTTCCATCCAACCCCAGCTCAACCTGTCTCCTCAGGGCTGGCTGCAATGTCCTCCACTGGGATCCAGCCAGTGTGTCACTCCCCGGCTTGTATGGGGGAGGGTCAAAGAGTCAGCCATCAAGTTCAAGACTGAAACAGTCCCTGCTTCCCTCACTAGGCCCTCCAGTCCTACACCAAGCTATCCTGGGTCCCATCTGCACAGGGGTTCCAGGACACATCCA
>JAQQSO010000909.1:8880-38855 GCA_028658305.1 Pachyuromys duprasi
AAAAAAAAAAGAATGATTTTGTCCTCTTCTTCTGTGACCTGATAAAGCAGTCCTGCCAAAAGGAAGTGATCAAAAAGTTAGCAAGTGAGTCCAATGTGGTCCCCACTTCCCTTACTACAGGACTCACATGGAGCCTAAGATGTCTATCTGCAACATCTTTGTAGGGGTTCTAGGTCCAGTTCATATATGGTCCTTGATTGATGCTTCAGTCTTAACAAGCTCCTCCAGCCTCTGGTTAATTGGCCCTGTTAGTCTTCTTGTAGGGCTTCTATCACATCCAGTTCCTTTTCTCTTTCTTTCAACTTTTTTAATAAGCCTTCCTACACATCAGCCAAACGTTTGGCTGTGAGTCTTAGCAACTATTTTGAGGTGCTGTTGAGTTGAGTCTCTCAGAGAACAAGTCTGACCAGTCCCTGTCTGCAAGCTTCGCATAGAATCTTTCATTGTTTCAGGGGTTGGTGCTCTCCCAAAGGGTAGGTCTTTGGGCATTCCCTCATTCTCTGCTCTATCTTTATCCCTGCACATCTTGTAGGCAGGGTAGATTTTGGGTTGAAGGTTTTTTGGGTGGATTGGAGTTCCCCTAGCTCTGCTAGGACACTAATCTAGTTAGGTGTCCGATAGTCTGTATGGCCCCTGCTACTAGAAGTTGCTGCTTGAATCCTCCTCACTCTGACTTAGGTCTCTAGCATGTCACAGAGATACCCCCAACTCTGTTTCTCTTTTATGTATAAGCCTCTGTTCTTTCTCCCTTGCTCTATCCAGGCCTGTTCTTCACCCTCTTAACTCTCTGAGTTCCCTCTCCTACCTTGTTCCCTCTCTTCAGCCACTACCTCTGTCTATTCTCTCTCCCCTTCTAAATGAGATTCATGTATCCTACCTTGGATCCTGCACATACGTAGCAGAAGTGCAGCTTTGTCTTCTTGTGGATCCCTCAATAAATGGAACAGTGAGATTCTCTGATTCTGATGCCTGCCTTTAGATCCTGTTCCCATAATCAGGTTGTGTTGTCTGGACTGAGTAGGAAAGGATGCATGTAGTTCTGCAGGGTCATAATGTTCCAGGATGTGCTGATACCCATGGGAGAAAATGGAGGATAGAGGTGTGTGAGGGGGCTGAGAGGAAAGGATGGAGCTGAAATCAGGATACAAAGTGGACAAATGAATGATTTTTAAAAAGATGTTCAAGATCTGTTTAAGTACTAGAATTCTTTGAATTTATTTTCATATGTCAAAGGATAGATATCTATTTTCACTCTTTTACATTTGAATAATAAGTTTTTATCATGAGTTAAATTAGTTGTCTATTTCAACAAAAGTGTTGGCACCATTGTTTAGCAGATTACTTGTAAATGTAGGTTGCTTTCTTGGTCCTCTAATTAGTTTTATTGGTTCATGTGCCTGGTTTTCTTTGTTGGTGTTGTTATAAATATGATTTACTATTATAGTTTTATTATTATTTGAGATCTGTTTGCATGTCTCTGCTTGGGAAGAGAGATTCTTGCAGACAACAAAAATTGGCTTCTCCCCCTAACCCCATCATATATTCTTCTTTTCCTGTGAGGAAATAAGAAAATTTCCACCAATGATAATTAGCAGAATATACAAAGTAATTTTCTTTTCTTCATAATAGATTACCAGGGAACCATAGTAATAATTCTTGATGTTTGTTATCTATTCTATCTATATAACATTTGAGGTTTATTCTTTTCTGAGTACACATACACAGAAACACATAAAATTTATTCTGCTTATAGTTTCTCTTTAACCTTCTGCACAGCTGTCTTTACTGTCTTATTTGTCAAAAATTGCTTGAATTATTACTCATACTGGTAGTTTTTTTTTTTACTTTGATTTTGAAATTTAAACTTAAAGTAGACAGTAACTTTAGCAGATATTTTGTTTTGTGGCTTGAAATGCATGAGTGAATATTCTCCTGGATGTCAGGGCTTCTTCAGAGAAGTTTGCTGTTATTCTGTCAGATATGTATGTGTAAGTAACCTGGCACTTGGGAAGGTTATATCTTTCTCCTGACTTAAGGAATTTTATTATAATTTCATTAAATGGGTTCCAATGTGTTCAGTATGAATACTGATTTCATTTCTGTCTTAGGCAATGTTCTATTGCTGTGAAGAGATACCACAACTATGACAATTGCTATAAGGACAGTGTTTAACTGGGGCTTGCCAATAGTTTCAGAAGTTTAGTCCATTATCATCATGGCGGGGAGCACCGCAGCACACAGTTAACTAGGGTATTGGAGAGGAAGCTGAGAATTCTACAGATTGGGGTCTGCAGGAAACAGGATGAAGGAGAAAGAGACACTGAGCCTTACTTGGGCCCTTGAAAACCCCTAAGCCCTTAGTGACACTCCCTTCAAGGCCAGACCTATTCCCACAAGGCTCAGGGAGATCTCCTGACTTCTCCCTGTTTGCACCACTCCCTGATGACCACACTTTTAAACATATAAGCCTATAGAGGCCATTCTTATCCAAATGACCAAAGTCTTTTATATCACAGAGTCCTATATTTGGTGTCTTGTGTTTTAGAATTTTTAAATAGGCTTAATTAAAATTGTTTATATTGATATTAAAATAAGCAGATGTGAGACTCACAACCAAACTTTGGATAGAGTGCAGGGAGTCTTATGGAAAAAAGGGGGAATAGACTGACTTGGAGTGGACAGGAGCCACAAGGAGACCAACAAATATATATGCCCAGAGGGCCCTGCAGAGACTGGTGCTCCAACCAAGGACCATGCATGGAGAGGACCTAGACTCCCTGCTCAGATGTAACCCATAGGCAACTCAGTCTCCACGTAGGGGAGCAGGGACTGCTCTGTCATGAACTCAGTTGCCTGCTATTTAATCACTTTCCCATAGTGATGCAGCCTTATAAGGCCACAGAGGAAAATGATCTAGGCAGTTCTGATGAAACTTGGTAAGATGGGGTCAGAAGGCAGGGGAGAAGAACTCTCCTTTTAGTGGACTAGGGGAAGAGGATAGGGGAAGAGAGGGCAGAAAGGTAGAACCAGGAAGAGATGAGGGAGGGGACTACAATAGAGATATTAAATGAATAAATTGAAAAAATTTAAAAAGAGAAATACACATACAAAATATAAAAGTGTAGTAACTTTCTCTAATTAATGAAATATTGTCTTTCATGTATTATAATCTATTGTTCTTTCTTCTTTCTTTCTTTCTTTCTTTCTTTCTTTCTTTCTTTCTTTCTTTCTTTCTTTCTTTCTTTCTTTTCTTTTTGTTGTTTAGTCAAGGTTTCTCTGTGTAGCTCTGGCTATTCTGGAACGTGTTCTGTAGACCAGGCTGGCCTTGAACTTAACGAGATCTATCTACTCTTTCTTTCTCTCTCTCTCTTTCTCTCTCTCTTTCTCTCTCTCTCTCTCTCTCTCTCTCTCTCTCTTTCTTTCTTTCTTTCTTTCTTTCTTTCTTTCTTTCTTTCTTTCTTTCTTTCTTCTTTCCACAGGAGAGTCTCTTCCTTGTAAACCTGGCTTTTTGTTCACTAAGTCAAATTCTTCATGATGCCCAAGATACCTCTTCAACAAAGAAGCAATCATTTCAGGTGTCGAAGTCTTTTATAGAGCAGAATATTTAAATCTATATTTTATATGAATATAATTTTTGTCATATATATGTACGTATGTATGAATTCATGGCAGATATCAATCTTTGATATTTTAAATATTAAAATATTTTATTTATAATAAATTATTTTTTATTATGAATGTATAAAGCATACATAGTCTTTCTTTTCTTTTTTAATGTGATGTAGTGAATAAAAATACAGTTTTGTGGGTACATTTGTTTCGAATTGATTTTCACAGTTCTAAGAAGCTTCCTTTTGCATGCCAGGTAGTAAATATTGGAATATAAAGAAATTATATTCTTTGTAATTTTTTATGTTTCATGCTGATATAGTTTATACTAAAGTTCCATTAAAAAGTGTTCTGAGTAAAACTTCAATCAATTCTACAGGATGTACATTGACTTAACCTAACAACATCCTGTATTGATTAGATGCAATTAAAGAAATTGCTTAAAAGCATACCCCTTGCTCTGAAGCACAGCATCCTGCACAACAATATTATTTCATTCAATATATAAGTACCTTAAACTAACACAAATCTACCCTTAATTTCCTATTCAGAATTACCACTGCAGCGCATTAAGCTGCTGTTTCTATAATAAAGTGTTCTAATAATGAATACACTAGTTTGGGGTTTGCAACAGTGACTTAAACAATTCTGTTTTTAGGAATACTGAAAATGTGCATCTTCTTTACAAGTACAAACTAACCTATTCAAAATTTAGTTTCAAAGGTGAAAATAATGTTTCTATGTTAATTGAAAAGGTGAGCAGTAACAGCTTGATTTTTGTCTAAGATGAGATACCAGTAAGAGATTCCTACATTGGTCTTTGTGTACAGACATCTTCCAGACTGTATATATACTGAAATTTTAAAATGAGCAAAGGGTGTCAAGCATATACTGATTTGTTCTAAGATTTGCTTTTAATTTTCACTATTATGTTACCAAGAATATATAAATGAATAAGAAATAAAAAGAGTAACAGAGAAAAAGAACTTAAAAATATATAAACATATGTAAATTTATAAGGGTCTTCTGCATCCGGAGTGATGCATTAAAAACACTCAGACTAACAGGATAGATTTGGGAATATTTAAGGAGTAATCAAATATGTAAACAATAAAAGAGTACTAATCAATCTCATATTTTTTCTTTTATTTTCAGTTCTTTATATATTTGTATATTAAGGGATTGTCTTAATACGTATTAATTTACTAGAGCAATATTATATATGTCTGGTTAGGTTATAAGTCATGGATCTGAATCTTACAGATCTAGAGGATGAAGAATATTGGTCAAGGTTTAGATGCTTTGAGCTCAGCTGTGGGCAGATATCTGTATCTAGGATGTACTTTGCTCTCAGATCTTTAGGAGAGAATCAATGCTTTCTCCACTTATACCAAAAGTAGATTCTCTGCACTCACTCACATGATAGATAGGCAAGACAATGAATGCTTACCTATTGATAGGATGATTTATTAGTCTGATTTTGTATGCATATACTTAATTCCATGGACTCCCTAAACAACTTTGATGCTCTTGAATTTTGAACTTTCTAAAAATAATACTTTATTGTAATATTTACATAAATTATCAATTATGAAAATAACATAGATGTATTATAGTGTTCAAATTTTGATTTAATGACAAATCAGACTCTAAAATTATAGGTAGGTGTTGACAAATATGGTTTGGTGATTTGTAGGCCCTTGGCTAACTAACATGGTTTTAAATTTTTTATTTGCTTGTTTTTATAATTCTCTAGGAAGGATAACTGAACTAATACAAAGTATAATACCTCAAATTATCCATGCATATTGTTGATGAATTCCCAGTTTCTTACTCATCTGAAAAAGAGATAATTTTCTCCTAAGAATTATTATAAGCTTGATGGAGCAGAAATTCACATATTCAGAATGATGAGCCCATAAGAAACAAATTAAATGTTCTTTTAAAGTAAGATTTTGTGTCAGTGAAAGACACAGGTTCAGTACATTGTTGCATTGCTATGTTGATGCTGGATTTCTTTTATTAAATTTTTTATATTAATTACAGTTTATTCACCTTGTTTCCCAGCTGTAGCCCCCCTCACCTTCCCCTCCCAATACTACCTTCCCTTCCTCATTTTATTGGTAGAAAAACCAGTGGTTTTCCATTTTGGTAATTTTTAGAGAATTTAAAGTAATTTTGCTTGATTTCTGTCAATTTCTTTCCAAAAACTTAATACTGTGTCACCACATCACTCTGATTAATGATCTTCATTCTCTCTCCTGTAATTGATTTTTACTCTGGGCAAAGAAAGGAATACGAAGGTGATCGCACTAAAATATCTATGGTGCTCACTTAGTCTACCTACATTGTGAACAGATTAGCAACTTGATCTTGGAAAAGCTAACGGTTTTTTTAATGTAAAAGTAATTGATATTGTTATGAATTTTATCTAAGTAGGTCCTAAGAAGTGCTCAGTAGTTATGGTGTGAAAGAAAAATTATAGCTAATTTGATAGTACATTTCAAAGACTTGTACAAAGTTACATCATGTAATAGTTAAATGATTGAATACATACAAATCTAACAAATTGAGGGGATATAAATTATGAGTTCACTTAAAATTATTCCAAATAAAAACAACAGGATACATATCAATAACCATCAAAGTATTGGGATAAATTCAAGATTAGAAATATAAATAATTTTTGTAAAACAGCTTTAAACCAGGCAACTTGAATGTATGAAGTTTACTTATAAGATGACTACATAAGATTTTTAAGACAGATGAAATCTGTTTTAAAGGGTTTGCAATAGTTGTCATTTCATTTCAATAAACGTATGTAGTACAGTCAATCAGCCTTGTCAAGAAAACCAACTAGCTATTTATGCTAACATCATCCACTTACCAAGACGTTTCATCATTCTATTAAACCTGTGAAATGCTTGGGAAACATTAAAATTCATGTATGAGAGATAAAAACAGCAATCAATGTTGTAAAAATTATTGGAAGCAAGAGGTAGATAGAAACACAACAAAGGGATTTTTAAACAATTAATTTTACTCAAAGATTGCAGTGACATCAGATCAGCAGATGGCAAAGTGTTAACAACACAGAAATACATCTAAAACCAGCTGAAAGCTGTGTGAAGTGTCTATGGACCTTATAGCTGGTACCACATTGAGGCAATCACCTAGACAACCATAAGATAACCTTCACCTTTCCTGGCAGGGAAAGATACTGCAGTAAACCACCTCAAACTGGGAGGTGCACATGGTGCTGTTAAAGATAAGCTCATAAAGAAGGTGGCACCTGCTCTTAGTGTCCTTCATAAAACAAATGAGAAGCAAGGGACTGGCTGAGCAGCAGTGAAAATCAATCCACATCACACTGCCGCAACAGCCAGACAGGAAAGGGCAGGAGCAGGGACGAGATCTGCATTCTCACACACTAATGTCAGGCTGGCACATGTTGGAAACTGTCCAGGAAGAAAGATAAACTGGGGTTCAGGGCATAATGAATGGTGCAGTTGAGAGAAAAGAGAATAAAATAACTATATTTTAATCTGATGTGATAATCCCGTTAGATTTTAAACTGGATTTTCATTGATTCCAAAGGTCTTTAGGTCACTAAATGCAAATTTTAAAATTTATAATGATTTACAATGATAACATGATTGTAACAGTGCAGATAATCAAATTTCCAGAAACAAAATACCCTGAACAAATATCTAATAATAATCCATGTTGTGTTAAGATTAAATGCCTTATAAAAATTAGGGATTTGATAAATATCTGAAGTTTTGGACATTGCTCTCCTTACACAGTAAGAAAGAATAGATATATTCAACAAAAGAGGTACTTAAAGGTTTTCTTTAAAGGATCTAGATTATTTTGATATAAAACTGGTTAGAAACCATACTATGTGTTTGATACAATGGCCCTTTAATACTACCTTTTTGGTTTTCTTCACGGCGCTTGCTGGCAGGACAGATGAGAATTCAGTGGCATGGTGGGGATTGTTTTTCTCTAGTTCCCTTTAACATTTGCCGCAACAGAAACAATACATACAAGAGGAGTGTGGGAAATCTCCTGAGAAGGACTCAGAAAGCAATGTAAAGTCAGGGAGAAGCAAAGAAAGCTAGACAAGCCAGAAGACTCACAGAAAACATTCTAATAGGAACCCTTTGAATGTTTCAGCAGTTCATAACATATATACAGAAAAATTAGATAGACCAAAAATTTCCTACCTTTATAGTTTATGAAGGTTTGCCAAGATCTAAGTGGAAAAAAAGGAAAAAACAGATCCTCAGAGACATCAATATACAACCAAATTTCAGACATATTTATAGCTTAAAAAGACAACACTGTATATCCTTAATTTTAGAGTCGTTACAGTGGAAATGGCTTTAAAGTTATGGTTTGGATACATAAAGTGATACATTTTAACTTTATCATGCCATTGAGGCAAGAACATTTATTTTTTAACACCAGGGAGCACAGTGGCCTCTGCACATAGAGAAATTTACCTTTAATGTTACAAAGTTCATGTTGTTTCTCAGCTGCAAACAAGTCTTTTGCATATTTCTTCTGTTCACATACACACATGTACACACAAAGAAAACCTTAAAAAGTGTTTGAGTGAGTGCAAATGTTATGCTTGCTGAAGCTGATGTGTAAGTAGCTTCAGGTTATATTATAGAGGGTTACTTATGACAGCTAATTTTGGACTCATTTGGAGGAGAGGAAGCTAGAGTCAATTAAAATTAATGCTTCAGATTTCAGTAAAATATTCAATATTTTTAGTAGTTCCCAATGGGTGATAAAGATAAACTACGGTAGATTAGAGGGCAATTACCAAAAATGCAATTAGACAAAAATAATCCTACCATTGAAAACAAAAGGATCACAATATAATATTCTTTGTTAAAAAGGAAAAGGGCTTGGGTTGTTCAAAGAACAGAGTTTATAATATATTAGGCATTTTAAACTTTTATCTCCTGATTCCTGACTTTTATATTTAAAATTTTGTATAATGACTTTAAATGAACTCTTTTATATTTGCTTGCATATATATGTGTGTGTGTGTGTGTGTGTAAGAATTCATGTGGGTAACTATGTATGTAAAAGCAATGCTAATTAGTTAGGAAGACTGTGGATCCCAAGTCATTTGACACACAAATTACACATAAGCACTTTATGACTTTGTTTCTCATAAAGTTGGCTGGATATAATAATAACTTCTTATTCTCCAGTGTTGATACAAGTTCTATCATGTAGAACCTTTGATATTTTCTTTATTTCATTTTGGGATTTTTTGCATGGCCAAAGGATATCGTGTACATTTAATACTTGCAGTTGGCATTTAAAATCTAACAGCAAATTATTTTCTTCTTCTGAATGATATATTTCAATGGGACACTTCCTCCCTTCTTTTAATTTTATGTTATCTACAACCAGACACTAATACCACCTGAACATCAGTCAGTCCTCTTTAACTTTTAGAATTGGTGTGCTGTGAGCATCCTCTGTTGTTAGCGCCACAGTTTCTTAAAACCCCACTTGAACACTGTGCCTTCCTTATACTATCATAAAGCCTTTTTACATACACACACACACACACACACACACACACATCCTGGTACATATTGGGTAGTCCCTGTGATTGCTACTTCAGTTTCTGTGAATTCATATGAGCTTTGTTTTAGAAGGCTTTGCTCTCCTGATTTCTCCCTTTTCCTTTGCCTTCTCCATCCCTTCTGTCTCTTCTCTCATGTGGCTTCCTGTGCTCTGAGAGATGGATTTGATGGAAACATATGGTTTAGAGATGTGTGTTCCAAGGTATCCCCACCCACATGTCTGCGTGTGGATGTCTGTAGGTGTGGGTGTGGGTGTGCACATGCATGTATATGCAAAGTTTTAACTTACAGTCTCAGGACAATGATCAGAACTCTGAGTGTGTGGAGTAAGAAGTCTTTTGAGATTCCATTAGCCTTTAGCTGAAAGAACTTCTGTATATGTAATTACATATATAAGGCTATAACACTTCTTTTTCTCAAAATCGTAATTCCACTAGACAAATCCTTGTTTATTTTTCTCCATGTCTACTAGTATTAGAGGCAAATATATCCCATTAGTAATGACAGCAATGACGCATTGCTTGCTTCACTCAAGATTAAGTCCACTGTTTTTATCAGATTTGCAGAGAATATAACCAAAGCTAACTAAGGAATATAGACCGAGATATTTTTAGGTTTTCCTCAAAATCTAAAACCTCACTGTTTCATTACAGACTATACATACCTAATAGTCAGCCAGTTCATGTTCACAGAGGTATCGCATATCTATGTTACAGAAGAAGGTTATCAGCATGAAGATCACAGGGACTGTATTGTTGTCATTCACACACATCTTTGAAAATATCACAGGATCAACAAACACGTAATTAGTATCTCATAGCATCATTTATACCTTCTGATGAAATTTATTTGTACATAGTGGTTTAGCAGCAAATGGAAACTGGGTATCTTAAAAGTAAAAGAAAGAAATGTTAAAAGAGATTAGTACTAAGCGCCTGCACTGCACAGCCATGTGAGTCACAGTATCTTCTGTGGTATGACAGATTGTACCCAGCACCTCACACATGTTACCCAAGTGCTCTACTAGACTATTATAACCCCAGTCTTTAAATAAGGATGGTTTTATTCGTTTTTCCTTTTTATCCTCTTGTATGCTGCTGCTCCTCAACTTATGAAAGGGTTCCATCTCGATAAAATCGCAAATGTGTCTAATGCTCCAAAAGCCCTGGCTTGGTCACTCCCTGTGCTCCAGAGAATGTTGGCTATTGAGCTTTAGGGTAACACACGAAGCAGAGTAAGGCCTGCAGCTCACCTCTAATTCCTCATAGCACAAGAGAATAACGGATCCTTCACCTAAACTGGGGGAGTATTGCAACTCCAAATTCAATGTGTTTTTTTTCTTGGATATGATCATATTTTATCGTGTGAAATTCTCAAAGAATAAAAACATAGAAATTGGAATTAATCAAAGTAACAGAAATAAGAATAAAATTGACTCATCAAAACACATTTAATTATCATGACAATCAAAAGGTCACTAACAACTGGAAAATAATTATGATAAATTTCATAATCAGGCAATAGGCTGTGCTATTAAAAACAACCATGAACAGATGTCTTTTACTCTCATTTCTCATTTTTTTTATTTTTTTAATTACAGTTTATTCACTTTGTATGCCAGCTGTAGTCCCCTCCCTCATCCCCTCCCAATCCCATCCTCCCTCCCTCATCTCCTCCCTTGCCCCTCCCCCAGTTCCCTGTTAAGGAAGGACCTCCTCCCCTTCCCCTGACCCTAGCCTATGATGGTTTCATCAGGACTGGGTGCATAGTCTTCCTTTGTGGCCTGGTAAGGATGCCCCCACTGAGGGGGAGGTGGTCAAAGAGCCATCCACTGAGATCATGTCAGAGAGTCCCTGTTCCCATTACTAGGGAACCCCTTTAGGGACTGAGCTGCCATGGGCTACCTCTGTGCAGACTCATGCATGGTCCTTGGATGGCCTTCTTTTATGGTACAATAAGCAGAAGATCATGTGTTGAACCACTTCCATTGAAGGCTCTTCATATAATAAGAGCCTTTATACTTATTGTACAAAGAACCATGTCATCTTTATGCCAGAATGCTTTTTAAGTAAAATAAAAAGTTGGTAGTGGAAGAAATTATACATGAAAATGCCCAGAACATGTTAAATTTCATTCTCTGTAAAATTTTATTCCTCTTACTTCTTGGCTTGAAGGTTAAATAAATAGAACCAGTTCCATGAGAAATGAGAAAAATTTTACCAATTCAAAAATCCAAGTCTTACAACCCAAGAAACCAGTGCAGGGATGACAAATTTTAAAAGAGTGTTATAAAACATGTCAGCTAGGCTTCAATTGGCATTGGATATGGATATTCAGTTTTTGTCTTGGTAGACATAAGAACACATCACTTATGATGATTTGTTAGGAAAATGATGCTTTTAGATTCAAGTGTAATCGAGGAAAATGCAAAAAAAGTAACACATAATGTTTCCAAAGTGGTCAGTTTAAAACCCAGATCATTCCTTATGTATGCTGCATTACAGGCACCAAAGTGTTATCTCTTATTGTTCAAAAATGGCGAAATGCTAGTCCCTGCTACGCTGACATCGAATGACACTAGCTCAGTGGCATCTAACACTTCTACTACATGAACCACGCTGCCTTTTTTAATTGTTTTTGGTGGAAAACACACATGTGTGCATTTTTACAGACACACACACACAAGAAATAAAAACCAGAGTGAGATACAATGTCGAACATGTGAACAAACTTTAAAGACATCAATAATAAGCATCTTAATTGTACCTATATTCTTAGAATTTTTATAAAGAGCAATATGTAGCTTTAAATTTTACTTCTAATTCTTTAAAAAAAATTCTTTCTCTAAAGCAAGGTAACAAAACTACATAGAAAGGCAAGTTTTGCCCCATGGTTCAAATAAGCAAGGCCTTGTTATGTGTTGCCTGTTGGGGAAGTCAGGCTGTTCAAGTCATGTGTACTTCCCTAAGAACCTATTTGCTGCATGCGTGCAGCCCAGACTAATTACAGACTAATGAGAAAATGAGAAAATAAATGGAATTCTGAGTGTATTTATTAAGAACTAAACTTGAAAGTAACAATATGCCTCTATTTTTCTTATTCTAAAAATTCTAGCTAAGATGAAACAAGGATTAATTAAATTTACATATTAATTTAATAAGCTATATTTTTAGCTTTTAACTAAAATAAATGTTTGGTGTTTAAAATAAAAAGAAAGGTTGACAATGAAAGGAGACATATTTATTCTTATTACATTAATGTTATATTTGTATCTTTTATTTCAAATAGGAAACAATAAATTAGAGTTTAGTGACAATTTTACAACGTGGTTACTAATTTGCAAACACTTTTATTATATAATAATTTGTTTTAATTCTCACCAGTGGTTCCCAATTAAAAAACAACATTCAAAGTAATTGCAAGAATTGAGTTCTGAAATACTGTTAAGTGGTTGTACAAGTTTACATTCCCACCAACAATTGAGGAGGGTTCCCCTTTCTCTACATCTTCTCCAGCCACCATGTCTTATCACATGAGTTTTTTTTTTTTTTTATCTTAGCCATTCTGATGAGTGTAAGGTGAAATCTCAGGTTCATTTTAATTTTTTAATTTATTTATTTTTATATTAATCACAGGTTATGTAGTTTGTATCCCAGCCATAGCCCCCTCTCTCATTCCCTCCCACTCTCCCCATACCTCCCTCATCTCCTCCCTGCCCCTTTCCAAGTTCACTGATAGGGGAAGACCTCCTCCTCTTCCATCTGACCCTAGTTTATCAGGTCTCTTCAGGGCTGGCTGCAATGTCCTCTTCTGGGGTCTAGCAAGGCTGCTCATCCCTCTGTGTGTGTGGGGGGGGGGGGTTGAAGAGCCAGCCATTAAGTTCATGACAGAAATAGTCCCTGTTACCCTTACTAGGGTATCCAGTTGGATACTGAGCTACCATTTGCTACATTCAAGCAGGGGTTCTAGGTTATATCCATACATGTATTTCCCTCATGGACTAAGTCCTTTTGAGCATAAACTTCTACAACCACTTTGGAAATCAATCTGGTGCTTTCTCAGACAATTAGGAATAGTGCCACCTCAAGATCCAGCTATACCACTCCTAAGCATATATGCAAAATTTGCTCAAGTATACAACAGGACATTTGTTCAACTATATTCGTAATAGTTAGAATCTGATAAAAACCCAAATGTCTCTCAGCTGAGGAATGGATACAGAAACTGTGGTATGTTTACAGAATGGAATACTATTCAACTATTAAAAACAAGGACATCATGAAATTTGCAGATAAGATGATCAATCCTCATTCAGAAAGGCAAATGGATAGACATCAGAAGAGGGGGAAAACAGGGCATAGGACAGGAGCCATGACAGGGAGCCTCTGCAAGACTTTACCCAGCAGAATGCCAAAGCAGAGACTCAGCCAATCTTTGGGCAGAGTGCAGGGAATCTTATGAAAGAAGGGGGAGATGAAAGACTTGGAGGGGACAGGAGCTCCACAAGGAGAGCAACAGAACTAAAACAAAAACAAACAAACAAACAAACAAACAAAACTGGCCATAGGGGTCTTTTCTCGGAGTGACACTCCAACCCAGGTCCATTCATGGATATAACCTAGAACCCCTGCACAGATGTAGCACAAGGCAACTCAGTTTCCAAATGGATTCCCTAGAAAGAGGTACAGGGGCTGTCTCTGACATGAACTCAGTGGCTGGTTCTTTTATCACCTCTCCATGAGGTGGGGGGCAGCCTTAGCAGGCCACAGAGGAAGATAATGCAGCCAGTCCTGATGAGACCTGATAGGCTAGGGTCAGATAGAGGTGGAGGAGGACCTCCCCTATCAGTTCAGTAGGGGAGGGACATGGGTGCAGAAGAGGGAGGGAGGGTGGGGTAGGGAGGGGGTGAGGGAGGGAGCTGCAGCTGGGATACAAAGTGAATAAATCTTAATATAAATAAATATATAAATATAAAGAAAAATGATAGCTTTTAAAACAACACTTTTTGATTAAGGTAACTTTATAGTTTTCAAAGTGATTTCCAAAACATTCTTTTTTTTTTCCCTGAAAATAAATTTAAACAAATACAATTGGCACAATTCCCAACTGTGCTTAAGAAGACTCACAGTGCTAAGAGGTTTAGTCTTTGTCTCCTTTTGTATAACTGTCTACCATAGCTTTAATCCTCTTCTAAACTTTACATCTCCAGAATTTCTTCTTTTAATTTGTTTTAAGTTTAGCATTTTTCTTTAGTAGTTTGGATCGTATTCTTTTGCCTCCCCCAACTCCTTCTACATCCTTCTTACCCCTGATAAACATTTTTTCTCTCTTCTCTTTCTTTCCCTTCCCCCCCTCTCTCACTCTCTCCCCTTCCCCCTCTCTCTCACTCTCTCCCCTTTCCCCTCTCTCTCACTCTCTCCCCTTTCCCCTCTCTCTCACTTTTCCCCCTCCCTCCTCTCTCTTACTCTCTCCTCTATGTCTTCCTCTCAGTTCTTTCTCTCTTTTTCAAAAACAAAAATCAATACAAAACAAATAATTTAAAACAAATGATCCAAATTTAACTAAAAATTTATAGTTTACCACAGTAACTTGCCTGTAAGGTATACTGATACAATAATGGCACAAGTGATATATGAGTAACTAACAAATTCTTGTTCAGAGGTAAGGCTGGCTTCTTCATGTGAAGAACCTGACAGTGCTAACATAGCTAGGAATCTGAGATTAGATAGGTCATAAGCCCTAGGAGAAAACTTACTCCTGAGAAAACACAGCAATAAAATGACTCCCAAAGACATATTGCTAATCCAATAAATTCTTCCTTGAATACTAAGTTTTTGTAAGGAGAGCCATTACTGAGGTGACTTATAAAATAAAGTGTATGATTGAGGACTTGTTTACAACTTCAGAAAATTAGTCCATGATCATCATTGTGGGAAGCAGGCCAGCAGGTAAGCATGATGCTGGAGCAATGGCTGAGAGCTTCCTAATAGCTGATCAGCAGTACAGCAACAGAAAAAGACAGAGGGAAAAAAGGAGCTTCAGGACAGCTTAGTAGAATAGAAAACTACAAATATAAATGCAAAACTAATTCATTCCAAAATTATTTTTACAAGTTAGGGTTTTCTTTTATTCGTTTGGAGTGATAAATTACTTTTTAATGAATACTTCGTTATTTCTTGTGACTTTTAGCAAGCACCATCCCAATATATCAAATATACACTGTTAGAAAAATCAACTTTTGAACAATGGTATAAACTCTTACATAAAAAAATATAATAATTCCTTGTACTTAGAATCACAGTGATTTATAGATTGTCATTATAAAAAGCAAATGTATAAATGAAGAAAATTAATCTTACAGAAATCCAAGTATATAGGATCAGAAGTTCAACCATAATGGTCAATAAAAGATGTAAACTCTTTTATTAATAAGATGCTGGACAACACTCAGGGAAACTGCATAAATAAGACAGTAGATATTATTTCTCATTTGGTTCTTAATAATGGATTTTATAACTTAACCTTTTAATATATTATCATTAGAATCTAGGTTCAGAGAGCTTTGTGGCTTATCGTTTTAAAAAATTTTTATAATTCATTCACTTTATATCCTGATTATAGCTCCCTCCCTAATATCCTCTCTGTGCCACCCTTCTTTCCCCTCCCTCCCTATCCCCCTCCCATAGTCCACTGAAAAGCAGACCTCCTGCTCTACCATCTAATCCCACCCTATCAAGTCTCATCAGGACTGTCTGGATCCTCTTCCCCTGTGGCCTGGTAAGTCCAGGGGAAAGTGATCAAAGAGCAGGCAACAGAGTCCATGTCTGAGAATGCTCTCCATATAGGGAACACACATGGAGACTGAGCTGCCTATGGGGTTCATCTGAGCATGGGGTCTGGGTCCTCTCCATGCATGGTCCTTAGTTAGTGCATCAGTCGAGATCTTAGTAATGAAGGTGTGCTACATTAACTATGTTTACATGGTAAATGGAAGGTCTGGCTACTTACTGTTGTATTTGAAAGTACCTGAAATAAGTTTTCCAAAACATTGGTTTTATTTTGTATGAATCTAGTTTTTATTATGTTTTATTTTTTGAGGTTATATGTATATGTATATACAAATATATTTCTAAATATAGGCATATGTATATATGTACCTACAATATATACATTTTTATTTTAATTTTTTAAATATTAGTTACAGTTTATTAACTTTATATCCCTGCTGTATCCTGCTCCTTCACTGCCTCCCAATCCCACCCTTCCTCCCTGCTCCTTTCCAAGTCCACTGATAGAGGAGGACCTCCTCCCCTACCATCTGACCCTGGTTTATGAGGTATCTTCAGGACTAGCAGCAAAACCCTCCTCTGTGCCCTGGCAGGTTGCTCCTCCCTTGGGAGAGGGCAAGTCAAAGAGCCCACCATTGAGTTCATGTCAGAAGTAGTCCCTGTTCCCCTTAAAAGGGTACCCACTTGGTTACTGAGCTACCATGGGCCACATCCGAGCAGGGGTTATAGTTTGTATCCAAACATGGTCCTTGGTTGTAGAAACAGTCTCATAGAAGACCCCTGTGCCCTGATCTATTTGGTCAATGTGGAGCTCTTGTCCTCACCAAGTCTTACTAACTCCCCCTTTTTTTATCACATGATTCCCTGCACTCTGGTGATGACTTGGTTATGAGTCTTAAAGATGGTGAATTATGCCTGGGCAGGGCGAAGCCAGAGGAAACTCTGGTGGAGGTCCGTAGTGGTCCTGAAGTGCAAATCGGTTGTCCGACCTGGGTATAGGGGTGAAAGACTAATCGAAACATCTAGTAGCTACTTCCCTCTGAAGTTTCCCTCAGGATAGCTGGCACTCTTGCAGACAGAAAAGAAAGCCTGCAGTTTTATCCTGTAAAGCGAATGATTAGAGTTCTTGAGGCCAAAACGATCTCAACCTATTCTCAAACTTTAAATGCGTAGGAAGCACTATTCTTAATTGTCTGAGAAAGTGCCAGATTGATCTCTGAAGTGGTTGTATGAGTTTGCATTCCCACCAGCAATGGAGGAGGGTTTCCCTTTCTCCACAATCTCTCCAACATGTGTTGTCACTTGAATTTTTGAACTTAGCCATTCTGATGGGTTTCAGGTGAAATCTCAGGGTCCTTTTGGTTTGCATCTCTCTGATGGCTCAGGACATTGAGTATCTCTTTAAGTGTTTCTCTGTCATTCTATATTCGTCTATTGAGAATTCTCTGTTTAGCTCTGTACCCCATTTTTTAAATCAGATTGCTTGATTTGTTGCTTTTTACCTTCTTTAGTTCTTTATATATTCTGGATATCAGCCCTCTGTCAGATATAGGATTGGTGAAGATCCTTCCGCAGTTTGTAGGCTGTTGTTTTGTTTTGACAACAGTATCTTTTGCTTTACAGAAGCTTTTCAGTTTCATGAGGTCCCATTTCTTGATTGTTGTTCTTAGAGCCTGTGCTGTTGGTGTTCTGTTTAGGAAGTTGTCACCTGTGACAATGAGTTCTAGGCTCTTCCTTATTTTTTCTTCTAACCGGTTTAGTGTGTCTGGTTTTATGTTGAGGTCTTTGATCCACTTGGACTTTAGTTTTGTGCAGGGTGATAAATATGGAACTATTTTCATTTTTCTGCATATAGACATCCACTTGGACCAGCACCATTTGTTGAAGATGCTGTCTTTTTTTTTCCCATTGAATGGTTTTAGCTTCTTTGTCAAATATCAAGTAGGTTTATTTCTGGGTCGGTCTTTTATTTGGTTCCATTGATCCTCCTTTCTGTTTCCATGTCAATACCATGCGGTTTTTATTACTATTGCTCTGTAGTACAACTTGAGATCAGGGATGGAGATCCCTCTTTAAGATATGTAGTTTTACAGGAATGTTTTGGAAATTCTGTTTTTTTTTGTTGTTGTTTTGTTTCGCCATATCAAGTTGATAATTTTTCTCTCAAGATCTATAAAGAATTGTGTTGGTAATTTGATGGGAACTGCATTGAATCTGTAGATTGCTTTTGGCAGAATAGCCATTTTCACTATGTTAATTCTACTGATCCATGAGCAAGAGAGATCTTCCCATCTTCTGATATCTTCTTTAATTTCTTCCTTCAGAGACTTGAAGTTTTTCTCAAACAGGTCTTTCACTTTCTTGGTTAGAATCACACCAAGGTACTTTATGTTATTAGTGGCTATTGTGAAGGGTTCTGTTTCCCTGATTTCTTTCTTGGCCCTTTTGTCTTCGGTATAGAGAAGGGCTTCTGATTTATTTTTTGAGTTAATTTTGTATCCAGTCCCTTTGCTGAGGGTGTTTATCAGCTGAAGGAGTTCTCTAGTCGAATTTTGAGGGTCTCTCATGTGTACTAACATATCATCTGTGAATAGTGAGACTTTGACCTCTTCCATTCCAATTTGTATTCCCTTGATCTCCTTTAGTTGTCTTATTGCTCTAGCTAGGACGTCGAGTACTAAATTGAAGAGATATGGAGAGAGTGGGCGGCCTTGCCTTATTCCTATTTTCAGTGGGATTGATTTGAGTTTCTCCCCATTGAATTTGATGTTGGCTATAGGCTTGCTGTACATTGCCTTTACTATGTTTAGGTACGTGTCTTGTATCCCTGATCTCTCCAAGACTTTAAACATGAATGGGTGCTGGGTTTTGTCAAATGCTTTTTCGGCATCTAAGGAGATGATCCTGTGGTATTTCTCCTTCAGTTTGTTTAAATGGTAGACTATATGTATGGATTTCCATGTGTTGAAACACCCTTGTATATGTGGGATGAAGCCTACTTGGTCATGGTGAATGATATCTTTCATGTGTTCTTGGATTAAGTTTGCCAATATTTTATTGAGTATTTTTGCATCAATTTTCATAAAAGAGATAGGTCTGAAGTTCTTTTTTTGTTGTTGTTGGTTCTTTGTGTGGTTTAGGTAACAAGGTGACTGTGGCTTCATAGAATGAGTTTGGTAATGTTCCTTCTGTTTCTATTTTGTGGAATAGTTTGAGGAGTATTGGCATTAGTACTTCTTTGAGGGTCTGGTAGAATTCTGCACTGAAACCATCTGGCCCAGGACTTTTTTTTTTGGAGGGGAGACTGTTAACGACAGGTTCAATTTCCTTGGGAGATATAGGCTTATTCAGTCTTTCTATCTGATCTTGACTTGATTTTAATAGATGGAATCTAACAAGAAAATTGTCCATTTCATTAAAACTTTCATATTTTGTGGAATATAGGCTTTTGTAGTATGACCTAATGATTGGATTTCCTCAGTGTCTGTAGTTATTTCCCCCTTTTCATTTCTGATTTTTATCCGTTTTCTCTCTATGTGTTGCTAATTGTGCATCTGCTTGTTTGGCTGTATTTGCCTGTATTTTTTTGGGCAGGGTGATTATACTATTTATTTGATGTTGCTATAATAAACTGCTTTACAAAAGAGTATATTTCACCTCACAACTTAAAAGGGAAAGTCCGTCATGGTAAGGCAGTGGGATTGTGAGGCAGGTGGTCACATAGTGTCCACAGACAGGCCGAAAGGAAGGATGAAGGATCAAATTCAGCTCACTTCCTCCTTCTCACTTCCTCCTTTTCATTCAGGGCAGGACTTCAACACATGGCAGTTGCCTGGATTTCTTTGAGAGCTTTGTTCATTTCCTCTTTGTTTGCCTCAATTTTTGTAGCCATTACGCTGAGCGATTTGTTCAATTCCTCTTTATGAGCCTCTAATCACTGGAAAAGCATAGTTTTAAAGTCGTTTTGTTGTGTATCTAGTAAACTGAAGTGTCCATTGATTTTGGGGTTTGCTGGTGAATCCATGATGTCCTGAGTTTTGTTGGGTGTGTTCTTACATTTGTCTCTGGCCATCTGCTTACCTGTACCTTCTCAGGAGCCGGCATTTGCCATTACAAGATGGCGCTGGTTTCCGCGTTCTTCGTGGACATGGCAGTGGCGAACAACTCGTGTGCGCATGTGCATAGCCCGCCAGGGGCTAGGCTAATGAGGATTTGAGATACGGACCAATCATGGAAGTACACACCGTCTTAAGTCCTATTTAAGCAGCGTCAGTCCGTAGCTCAGGGTCTTCTGCCTTTTACTGCTAGCTAGGCAGCTGAATAGCATGATGTATTCCCAATAAAGCATGCTCCAGAAGAATCCTGTTGTGGCATCTTCCTTGCTGGCGAGGTGGGCGCAACAGTACCCCTCACGGAGTCTGTAGTTCAGGTTATGACTGTCTCTTTCTGATTTCTGGACTTTTTTTCAGGAAGATGAGAGAGGTTCACTGCTTTGGGAGTGTGCATTGTGGTTTCAGCTTTATGTAACTGAGGAATGTGACGCTGGCACTACTCGCAGGTGCTTTTAGCAGGCACAGTGTGCATGTGTGGATTCCCTGGCTATTGCAGCATCCTGCAGGCCACTGGTATGCAGCTCTGTCTGGGATCCAGGGATTGCTTGCCTGGAATTCACCGGTAGACCTGCACAGCAGAGGCTTCAGTGTTGGGTTTGCTGTCCCAAGAATCCCTATGATGCCCACACTAGGGGTGTAGATGAGGGATCTGTTGTCTGGTGGCTTGCATAGAGGGGCCCTGGATATGTGGCTCTGCAAACACTCTGTTGAAGGCACACCCACTCCCTTGCAGGACCAGTTGGAAAGCACAGGGGTTCCCCTTGCTCTCTACTCTCTGATTTGATCCTGCTGGGGCAAATGTGGATGTAGGCTAATAGTCAGCTCAGTGGAGATGTAGCAGCAGGTCTTGGTGTCCACCTGCACTGTGTGCTGTGCTGGGTGCATCCTTTGCTGGGTCCTGGGTAGTGTGATCTGTGGCAAAGTCTGAAGGCCCCTTCTGTATCCTTCACTACCACCAGGGGATGATTTTGGTGGCTGGACCCAGGGAGGTCCTGGGGTGGGTGTGGGTGTCGGGAGTGGGTACTGGATCTCTGTCCCAGATTCCAAGGCCAGGGCCCAGGCACTGTGTTCTGTGGTAGAATCCGCAGGCCACCTCTCTTCCCTTCACCTCTGCCAGGGAGCAAGCTTATGGTGGCAGTCTCATGGGAGTGCCAGGATGGGTTGGGAATGTTCATCCTAAGTTGGGGGTTTCTCTGCCAGGACTGCCAGCGCTAGAGCTTGGAGCTAGCCCTTATTGTGGCTGGACCCAGGAGAGTGTCAGGAAGTGCTGAATGATCTCAGTCCCAGATCCAGAGCCTGGGTTTGTTTGCTAGAAGAAGCCGGTGGTACTGGAGCTGCTGTGGGCACTGTGGGCTGTGACAGAACCAGCAGTCCACCTCCCTTTCCTTTTGCTCTGCCAGGACGGGCTTATGGTGGCATTCTTGGGTGAGTGCCCATAAGGATTGGGTATTCTCAGACCCATATCCCAGGGCTGGGTTTCTTTGGTAAAAGCCACAGTTGTCACTGGGGTTGGGGCTCAGGCAGTGAGGTCAGTGGCTGATTCTGCTGTCTGCCTCCCGCCTCACCCAAAGAGGGAATAGGGAGTTGGATATGGGGAAGTGCCTAGGGATCACTTCCCTGAGTGTCTCCTCCCAGAGGGTGACCTGATTCTAGATGAACTCAGTTCATGGTTAGTCTCTTTCTTCCTGGAAACCTAGATAACTCTGTTCTGAGTTCAGTAGCCCCTTCACTCACCAATTTCGGGGATTTAAGTCCTTTGACCCTCAGATAAGGTGAACACTAGCCACCGCCATCTTAGGTCGCCTTCAAATATATTCCTAAATACATAAATGTAATCTGTTTGGTTTGTTTAATGTTACCTGTGTTTATATTTTCAGGCTGACTATTTGGTATTAGATAAACAATTGGTGCTCTCTTTCTTCAGTAAGATTAATATTTATCCTATCTCAGCATTTTTACTAGGCAGTAAGTCCACGTGTAGGGGTGGGATTTTGTGATTTTCCCACCTGCCCCCATCCATGTCAACATTTATTTTGTTGTTCTCAGTCCGTAAAAGCCAAAGGTACAGGGAATGTGCTTAGAGATGCTGTAACTTTCCAATTTAGTGTCTTCTTACTATATTATAAGAAATTCAAATATTAAATAAACTAATTGATGGAATTTCAAAAATATAGAGGCCAACATCCTTATCAAGATTAGAACCTACTCAGCGTTAGAAACACCTGATTCTTCTTATTAATTTAGAAAAAAAATTAATATACTGTAATGTAACATGCTGATGCATACTTTATGATGGATATTTGATAATGTACTAATGGTTCTATTAATATTTCCTTTTCTTCAAAATTCATTTACAAATATAACATATTGCGAAGCTGTCTATCACCTATTATTCTTTCTTACCCATCTCCAAATCCTTTCCCTCACAATTAGTACCCATCTTCCCCAAACCCCCTTGTCTTTTGGGGGATGAGCAATGTTCATACAGATCAATGTAGCTATTTTGTGTTTATGTTCATGAAAGCAGTGTTGTATTCAGAAGCCAGTGTTTCATGGTGCTCTTCTCCATTTCCCACTCCTTATAGTCTTTTTGGTTTCTCTTGGGTGTGATTCTCCAGGCAGCGGAAGGGAGGATATACATATCCTATTTACAGTATGAACTTTCAATAGTTGCTTAGTCTCATGATGTGACCTATTGAGTCTCTTCATTAATCTTTGCAGTATGTGTGTGAGAGGGCAGCTTCTCTGACCACAGGTAATGGATATAACCCACTGTTTTGGAGATAATTTGTATATGTACTCATTTAGCAAAACGTCCGTACTACATTCTTTTCTAAGTTATGTGGCCTCCTCAATGGTAGGCATTTTCCAGATTGATAGTACCAGCATACATTCAGTCCCATGGAGTAGACATCAAATCTATCAGAAAATAATTGGTTATCTCCTAAACAGTCTTTGGTTCCATTCTATTGATGTGCAGTTACTTTGCTAACATCTTGTGGATACACAGTCTCTACAACTAGAAAAGATTTTTAATGACTTTCTACAACAGAAGCCTGTATAGCTCCTTAGGGCACCTTGAGCTAGCGAGGAGCAAGCTCCTGGAACAACCCCAACTTGATTCTCTGTACCTTGTATCCAAAGTGCATGGTATCTTCAGACATAAGGACTTATCATCTAGTGTGGTGGTCAAATAAAAACAATAACTTTAACATATATTATTTTGGGTTTTCTGGAGATCCTCTGACTAATCACATATAGGAAGGAATCCCAAAGCTTATGGTTTGAGGAAACAGGATCATTAATATGTAAATGATATCAATGTTCATATTCATTTTCCCCCTTAATTGTATATTTAGCTTACATAGCAGTATTTTTTTTTGTATAATATTCTGGTACATCCTTCATTTGGCTTCATTTTCAGTATCCACATATTTAAGGGATGGATACGTAGAAAAGGAACTTAATTCATAGTAATGGAAGTTGTTGTAAATTCATCCAAAATTATATAAGAAATCTCCTTGATTTTCAAGCCTTTTAATGCCAAAGAAATTATTACCTTATAATTAATGACATTAGTGAGTATGGGAAAAACAAAACAGTCAGACAAAATTAATTTTGTAAATAAATTGAAATAGAAAGTTCAGTGAAGAACACTGAAGCAGAAATTAAGTTTCCAGACTATGAAAACATTAGATATGACCACTTAGAGTACATGAGGTTAGATGAAGATCATGGTTAGTCTATCTGGGGAGAAGCAGTGCTGGGAATCGAACCTCAGTCATTGTATACACTCTCTACCACATGTACACCTTTATTCTTCAGTTCCTGAAATGCGACCTCTTTATATAACCTAGTTTGACCATTAATGGGATATCTTGCCCAGGCTGGACATACTTCTTCTTCTACTCCTCATGAATTAGAATTACACTTGTGCACTTTATCTTTGACTAAATATTATTAGCTACTATTCATCTACAATTCATTATGTATGACATCGGACTTTTTCAAGACTTAACTGTAATTACCTTGATCAGAACTATTATACTAATAATACAAAAGAAAATATACCAGCAGAGTTAATGTGTTTCTATATAAGTCATATAGTTATTTACTGGTCTTGGACAACAATAGTACTTTTTAAAAGGTTGCTGGTATAACTATATAACTATATATATATGCATATGGTAGATAACATCTAGAAATTGCTTTCATATCACTGGAAAAATTAGATCAAATAATTTAATATTTATAATTTTAAAAGTGAAGACACATAACCAAACCAAAAGAAAAATGTTATCATAAAATGCAAAGTCACCTGCATTTTCTTCTACATTGACCTCTGAAAGTTGTATAATTTTGTATTTCTTTATCTAGAATTCTCTTTATAATTATAAAGACATATAACTTTAATTGTGCTAATTAATGGAATTCATTTCTGCCAGTTAATGATACATTCATTCTGTTCACCAGACATTTTTCATAAACTGGAACTAATTGCCTTCTGAATCCCTAAGTGTCCTTCTTAATTTCAACTTTCTTCACTACCTTTGCTCTTTTGCTTTTATAATGACCATTGTTCCTGCTTATTTAGGTCCTCAAGTGATTGTAAGCTTTAGGTTTTGTGTTTGTGTCTCAGTTGTTTACTCACCATAACACCAACAGCACATCAATAAAAGAAAACAAAACAATGGATAGGAATAAAATAATTCATTGTTTCTTTATTGTGGGGAATAAAAAAATTTTTAAGAGGATGGAAAAACAAGATTACAAAAGAGGAAGTACTCTCTCCTATAACACTGACACACAAATTTAAAATTGCTGCATATTTGAATGAAACCTTTGCATAAGTAGATACACAAATACCACATGCTCTAATGCTGAATGTCACAGATGAGTAAAGAGATTAGGATTTTAAAAAATGAGATATCTACATATTTTTAAAAGGACTAACAGTGAGGGCACACCCACAATCAATACAAACCAATAGATGTAGACCAAATAGAGCCAATATAATTTTTCAGAGCATAAAATAATACTTTTAAGCAGTTTTTCTCATTTATTTATTTATTTACTCACACTACATCCCAATGACTGCCCCCCCCCATTCCTTCTCTCCTCCTAGTTCTACCCTCACACTCTAATTCCCCCATTTCTTTCTTCTCTTCTTCTTAGAGAGGGATGGCCCCCATGGGTACCATACCACATCAGGTCAGAGCAATATTAAGCACATGCTTTCAATGAGGTCAGACAAGACAGCCCAGCTAGGAGAAAGGGATCCAAAAACAGGCAAAAGAATCAGAGACAATTTATGCTACCATTGTATGGAGACCCACATTAAGATCAAGCTGCACGTTTGCTACAAATGTAAAGGGAACATAGGTCCAGCTCATGGATGTTCTATGATTGGTGGTTAAGTCTCTGTATGTGCCCACGGGACCAGGTTAATTGACTCTTTAGGTCTTCCCATTGTGTCCTTGACCCCTTTAGCTTCCTCAATCCTTCCCCCAACTCTCCCAAAAGACTCCCTGAGCATTGCTTAATATTTGGCTGTGGAGCTCTGCATCTGTTTCCATCAGCTGCTAGATGAATCCTTTCAGAGAACAGCTATGCTAGGATTCTGTCTGAAAACATAGCAGAGTATCACTAACAGTGTCATGGATAGACTATACCATGTGTTCGATCTCAAGGTGGGCCACTCACTGGTTGGCAATTCCCTCAACCTCCTCTCCATATTTTTCTCTGCACATCTTGTAGGAAGGACAAGCATAGGGCCTAAGTTTTTATGGGTGCATTGTTTCTGCCTCCCTCCACTGGAAGGCCTTGAATACAGGAGCTGGTCACTTCAGGCTCCATGTCCCTTCTCAGCTATGGTCATCCCCCAGGACAGGTCTCAAGTCCCCACATCCGATTTCCATTCCCCTAACCTCTCCCTCCTAGTTCCCTATCTCTATCCACTTGTAAAGTCTATTTTATTTCCCCTTCTGAGTGATATTCAAGAATCTTCCCTTGGGACTTCCTTGATACTTAACTTCTTTGAGTCTGTGGATTGTAGCACGGTTATGCTGTACTTTACAGCTAAAGTACATTTATAAGTGAGTACACGCTATGTGGGTGTTTCTCAACATGGGTTACCTCACTCAGGATGATATTTTCCAGTCCATTCATTTCCCTGCAAATTTTATGGCATTCTTGTGTTTTTTTTCCTTTGTAATTTTAATTTTTATTAATTACAGTTTATTCACTTTGTATCCCACCTATAGCTCCCCCTTCCTCCCCTCCTAACCACATCCATCCTCTCCCTTCTTCCCCGATGCCCCTCCCCCAGTCTACTGATAGGGGAGGTCTTCCTCCCCTTCTTTCTGATCCTCCTCTATCCGGGTCTCATCGGGACTGACTGCATTGTCTTCTCTGTGTCCTGGTAATGCTGCTTTCCCCTCAATGAGAGGTGATCAAAGAACAGGCCAATCAGTTCATGTTGGAGGCAGTCCCTGTTCCCATTACTATAGAACACACTGGTACTCTGAATTGCCATGGGCTACTTCTGTGCAGGCTATAGCTTATATCCATGCATGGTCCTTCATTGGAGAATCAGTCTCAGAAAATCCCTCTTTTCCCAAATATATTTGGTCCTTGTGGAGCTCCTGTCATCTCCAGGTCTAACTAACTCCCTCTTCTTTCGTATGGTTCCCTGCACTCTGTCCAGAAATTAAAGACAAGGAAACAATGAAATTTGCAGGCAAATGGTGGGATCTAGAAAAATATCTTCCTGAGTGAGGTATTCCAGAAGCAGAAAGACACACATGGTATGTACTCACTTATAAGTGGATACTAGACTTAAAAGATAGGATAAACATACTAAAATCTGTTCACCTAAAGAAGCTAAACAAGAGGGAGGACCTGGGGTAAGATAATTAATCTTCACTTAAACAAATGGGATGGACTTTGGAAGTAGAAGAAAACAAGAAACAGGACAGGAGCCTACCACAGAGGGCCTCTGAAAGACTCTACCTAGCAGTATTTCTGTGTTTTTTAAAGAAACAAAAATTTCAAAATTGTCTTTACACTATAGAATATTTTTTTTTACTTTTGGTATTAAAACATTTTTGAGAGATTTGATATTTAATTAAAATATTATTGGTACCTTATCCATAGTGAAAAATGCACCAATTCTACCTCAAACATTTCTAAGCTGTTAGAATTGGGCAGGACCTCAAATTTTAAGTTTTTGGGAGCATGCCGAGGCCTTTGAAAATAGAATATGTATTATTATCTAAAGGTTAGAAGTATAATTGTCCATGGAAGAAGGAAGAGGGGGGCTTTCACATGAAATTACATACAACTACCAAGGAATTTCAGGCATAACCAATCACCCATGAAAAATTAACCCAAATTTTATTCTCTCCAGAATTACTGGAGTATTCAGTTTTATCCCTAATTGGAAAAGTAATGAGGAATCATAAATAGCCAAAGTTTGTAAAACAGAGAACTTATTCATGTTTTGTCTCAGACAACATAAAATGGTTAATTAAATTTACTTTGATGGAATATATATATATATATATATATATATATATATATATAATACAGTACCTATCACACACATATTGTTCCAATAAGATATATAAAATATGTGTGTGCATGTCTTTGTGTGTGTGTGAGTATGTGTATGTAAAATAAAGAACTATGGCTAAACAGATTAGAGCTATTTTATATATCTACAATCCAAGCAATTCCACAGGAGATAGAAGCACAAAGTTTTTTATTTGAAGACCAATCTCAATGAAATAATGAAAGGGTTTCTTTTTTATTAATTAATTAAATTTACAGATCAGTCATAGGCCCTCCCTTCTCTCCTCCCAGTCCCACCCTCCTTCCCACATTCCCTCACCTTTATTCCTCAGAATAGGGGAAACCTGCTACCCACACATGCCAGTTAATCTATTCACATGAGGACTGAGTTATCTTCGCCCCCTGTGATCTGGTAGGTAGATCCTATCAGCTGAAAGTCATCAAGAACCAGGCAATATAGTCTGCCTAGGAGACATCGCCCATTGGGCCTAACTAGTGGGTCTAAATGAAGCTTGAGATCACCATCAAACATATCTTCTTGGGGTCTGTGCATTGTAGTATGTCTATCTTGTACAATATGATGAAAACCAGCTTATAAGTGTGTGTTTCTGGGTCTGTGTTACTTTACTTAAAATGATCTTTTCTAGTTCTATGCATTATGCCTGCAAATTTCATGTTTTCCTTGTTTTAGATGGCTGAGTAAGTATTCCATTTTGTAAATGTAGCTCATTTTTGCTATTGATTTTTTGGTTGAGGGACACCTAGGTTGTTCCCAGATTATGGTTATTATAAATAAAGCTGCAATGAACATGGTTGAGCAAATATCCTTGTTTTACAGTGGAACATCTTTTGGATATAAGCCCAAGAGTGGTGTAGCTGGGTCTCTAAGAAAGCTCCAGACTGATTTGAGAAGTGGTTGAATAAGTTTACTTTTGGGAGATCCAAGAGGCTGCCACAAGAGGACACTGTGTCTGAGGAGTAGGACAGCAGAAACATCTCAGCGACCAGGAGTCTGAACTCTGGACCTAAAACACCAGCATTTGTGATTGCCAGGTGAGCAGAACTCCGACTGTGAGGAAATCAAGTGGGAAAATCCTAGGGACACCCAGTTATTCCCCAGAAAAAAACCCCGGGTGACTGGTGGCTCACAGCTCTGATCTGAACTAGCAGCTGCGCTGGGTGCCAGCAGCCACCACACCAGACTGGGTCACACAGTCTCCAGGCCAGAATGAGGAGGAACCAGGTACCCTTTTGACTGACTGCACACTGCAGGCACACATTGCTAGGGTCCAAAGCAACCACCTCAGTCTGTGTGTGAGTCCACTGGCCAGTCTGAGAAAGACCCGGGTTCTGTTTCAACTGGCAGGAATACGGCAGGCACACACCAATCGCCCCCGCAGGAAAACACCTCAGTCCATGTGTGCGTGTGTACACAGACCGGAAGGAGAGGGCCTAGAGGACCATTTTAACTGACCTGAACACTGCAGGTGCACACTGCTCCGGTCTACCAGCAACCACCTTAGTCTGTGTGTGTGTCCACAGGACAATCAGAGAAGGCCTCGGGTACCATTTCAGACAGGCTTGCATACAGCGGATACACACTGCTCAGCAACATCTAAAACCAATCAAGACCCACTGTGTGTGCTCCAAATATCATCTCAGACCATGGTGCACAGCACCTGGTCCAGAAGGGGGCGCCAAGTCTCCAGTCCAACAGCAAGAACAGGACAGAGCCCAGAGCCCCCAGCTGACATCTCAAACTGGGACACTCACCCTCTAGCACAGAGAGAGGACCCAAGCCTCCAGACCACAGGGGTGACCACCCTGCTGTGCTCACAGCTTCTAGCACAGAGCACGAAGCCAGACACACAGAACCCACAACAGAGTTCAACTGAAACAACACACACTAACAAACTTCTGGAACTCCCTGATCTTCTTGAAGAATAATCCTGACACAAGAGATTAACATTTCCAGTCTGAAGTTCAGTCTGAAAGCACAAACAGCTCCTTGATTATATATAAACAAATGCCCAGAAATCGGCAAAAGAACTCACCCAACAAAAATCATGACACCATGGCCACACCTGAAACACCCAAAAGCAGGGGAGATTTTAATTCAGCAGAAACACAGGAAAATTATGTTAAACCTATGATTATGCAGATATTGGAGGAACAAAAAGAGAGACAAAAAGAGGAAATGAACAAGGCCCTAAAAGAAATTCAGAATAATTGAACTGCCCACATACAGGAACAATTAAAGATAGACTGAGAGGAAA
>JAQQSO010000910.1:0-11174 GCA_028658305.1 Pachyuromys duprasi
AACAAACTGAAGGAGAAAAACCACATGATCATTTCCCTAGATGCCCAAAAAGCATTTGACAAAATCCAACACCCATTCATGTTTAAAGTCATGGAGAGACTAGGGATACAAGGCACATACCTAAACATAGTAAAGGCAATATACAGCAAAACTATAGCTAACATCAAACTCAATGGAGAGAAACTCAAGTCAATCCCACTGAAATCAGGGACTAGGCAAGGCTGCCCATTGTCTCCATATCTCTTCAACATAGTACTTGACGTCCTAGCTAGAGCACTAAGACAACGAAAGGAGATCAAGGGGATACAAAGTGGAAAGGAAGAAGTCAAAGTATCACTATTTGCAGACGATATGATAATATACATGAGTGACCCCAAAAATTCAACCATGACAGCAAAAAAAAAAATCATGTGCTTTATGTAATTTATTATTCAGCCAATGGCCACACAGTAAACAGCAAAACAATGTACATTTCAATTACTAATAGGTGACATGTCCCTTGTGTATATATCTGGGAGGAAGCCAAACAGACAACAATGCAAGGGGCACAAGAAGGACTCATAAATTCAATAAAAGTGTTGTCAGTGTCGCTAAGATGTAAGATGTACATGGCCAGAGCTCTTCCAAAACCCTATCAATAACGAAAAAAAAAACTGTCTAATGCCATTGGAAATATTCATTAGTGTTGTGCAAGCTCTTATCTTAATTTTAAATGTTTACTCTGAAGACTGTGTAAAAGATAGGCCTAATGGGTCCATTTCTGTTGAAGCAGGGAATATCACTAATTTTCTTTCACCAGTTACTTCAGGAATATATTACATTCATATTTTTCTCCTTCCTCACTTCTTTAGTGTAACTACTTTGCCAAGGTCCTCAATGATGTCTATTCACAACAGCCAGATGGATCTATATATAGAGTAATGAATGATATCACTTCAGAGTCCTTTTATGTTGTCTTACCACATTGACAAGATAGACAATCTTCGGCATGCTTTTTCATGACTCTACTCATTCCAGTCTCACTATTCTTTCAATTCCTACTACTCTCTACCATTGTACCAGCCAGACTGCAATGCTATTGTTTTCATAAACATGGGCAATAATTCTTGTCATTTTGCATTGCCTCCATTAGCATGAGCTATTTCCATTTAAGGGTCAAACAAATAAACATCAGTCAAGGAAATAAATAATATGTATCCATAACTCTCCATGTTTTTAATTTTGTCCAGTTTTATAATCCACCATGTCTATTCTTGAAGTGAGGTAGTATATATAAGCATACCACAGAACATCACAATTCTGTCATTTTTTAGTTTTTATCTGCAGCATGCAACCCAAAATACCCATTTTTGTGTAAAAATTTTTTCATATTGTATTGCAAATACTTTGAAGAGTATATAGAAAACATCAAGCTATTATAGTCACTGAATGATTGACTGGCCAAAATTATATAACAAATAAAACAGTGATAGTCTGTAAAACAGATAACCATGAATATGTCTTCTAGAATACAATGAGGATGGGAATAAAGATAGTTTCTTATATTTGTCCTTTTTCATTAAGTAATGGAAATGAAGGTGATATGGTTCAAACATAGGTATACTAGTAATTTTGTAGTAGATAAGGAATATACTCACATTTCTGCCATTAGGACAGGGGCATTCTTTAGGAGACATTATTTGTAAAGGCTTAGAAAGCACATCTTTACTATTTTAGAGTAAAACAGAATACAACAAAAATGAAGAATATTAAATTAGTTCTAGAAGACATTTGTATATGATGAAATGGAAGCATATAGCATAAGCATAAGGAGTTAAAAGCTTTTTCTTCAATTTCAGCAAGGCAATTTGTGCAAATACTTTAGGGGGAAAAACTGCTTTAGGTTATTGCCATTACAGGGAAAAAATTAGGAAATAAGACTTTTGTAGAATGTATCATGTAGGTAGAACTTGTAACTTATTTTATAATTAATTTCTGTGGATGGTATGTATCTTAGTCTAACTTAAATCTCATAAGAGAATACGACAGTACAAGTATCTTAAAAAAAATCAAAGTTCTGTTTCCACAATTCTGGAGGTTAGGTGTCTAAGGGCAACATGTTGGTTGTATTTGTTTCTAGGAAGGATTCTTTTTCCTGAATGCCAATATCTATCTTTTCTCTGTGTTATCCTGTGACCTTTCCTCTACATGTGGTGAAATATGTGAGTTCTGAAGTCTTTTTGTGAGCATATGGGCAGTACCTTTACACTATCCCATCACCATGACATTGTCTACCAAAGATATTACCTCTGAAGGTCCTGTTTCCAATACCATCTCATGGGACTTAACTCCAACATAAAAGAATTGCAGTGAAATAATATTCAGCTAACAACAATGTGTGATACCTTCCTTTATATAATACATATAGATAGATACACTGAAAGATAATTTAAATAATTAAATGAAAGGAAATTTACTATTATCAAGAAACTTTGTAATAATGAGCTAATTATTTCCTAGCCTTGGCTTTTAATTTTATAGAAATTCAGCACACAGAAAAAAATCACTGTGAGCTAGAGGAAGAAGGAGACCAAGGAAGATGAAAAAAATGACAGAGGAGGAATTATTGAAGGAAAAAAGGAAGATATAAGTTAATTTTTATAAACAAACTTTTATTACTGCTCTGAAATTCAAAGAAGAATTTACTGTAGAGATTTACATTTGAGGCAGTCAAAAATAACTTAACTAAAACTCTGAACTTAAAATAGGTGACCTAAATAAATATTGCTTGTGGCATTAATAAATATTTGTGTGTTGGCTATTACTATAATCTTAAATCTTAACTCAGAAAAGACATTCTCTCTCTCTCTCTCTCTCTCTCTCTCTCTCTCTCTCTCTCTCTCTCTGTGTGTGTGTGTGTGTGTGTAGTATGTCTAAGATAAGCTAGACAGTGTATTTTAGGACATGTGTTGACTTACTACAAGAATAGACTTCAGGGAGTCTTAAGAAAAGGTTAATTAAAATGTTTGACAGATCCTCAAATATCACATTGCAAATGGCCTTTAACAAATTTTCTCATTATGTTGTAAAATTTTATGATCTATAGATTTTTGAATTCGCTCATTTATTCTCAGATATGGGTAAAAAGAATATTAAAAAAGTATCCTTAGTACATAAGAAATATGATTCAACAACTGAGACAAAAATTTGTTGGGAACTGGAAAGCACTTTAGATCATACAATTGACAGATTTATAATACATATTAAAAAGCTGTCCATGTAGTTTTGTTCTCTCTTCACACTTATATAAGGTTGACGAATCTTTCCTTACGTAAGTAAACTGAATGGTTAATATTGCCAACTTAATTGGATTGAACCAGGATTGGAATAATAGTAAAACTCAAGTCAGTTTGTGTCTGTGTAGAAAAATCTAATCTGTTCTCCAGAGAGTTGTGCTATAAAGACTTTGATCTAATGGATACATTAATCCCTTGATGTTGGAAGAGAGTGAAGAGCAGGCAGTGAGGCATAGGGAGGAAGCATGTCACTGGCTACACATTGGCCTCCGCTGGATACCATGATGTGAATTTCTCTGCTCTGCCAGGTTTTCCCACAACGATGGACTCATTCTGAAACCATGAGTCAAAATGGATACTGCCCACCTTTACTTTGATCATGACAGTATTCTCTCATAACAATGTAACTAGCACAAATACTTAGTATTAAAGTGGGAAGAAGTCCATTGGTGTTAGCCTCTTTCAGCTCATGTTTAGCAGTCACACTGGTGAGACTTTCAGTGGATAGCTTCAGATGTTACTAGAAGACACAGACTCACAGAAACTCTTGATCCTCTAGCTCATGTAGTCTTTCTGCCCCCTCATCTGCAATGCTTCCTTAGTCTTAGATTGTGCAGTGTCTTGTAGATCTATACACTGGGACTGGGCTCCACTAATCTCTATTTTGACTGGTTTCAGGTTTTTAATCTGGACAGTTTTTCCGTCTCCATCTGTGACAAAGAGAAGTTTTCTTGATGGAGGAAAAACGACACTTGTCTGTGGGTATAAGGACTGTTGTTAGGAATTATGATCATTCAGTAAATTAGAGGTTTTTTTCCTCCCAAAACCATGACTTGACTAGCACATGCCAACCTGGGTGGGGAAAATCCTGTGACAGGTCAATCAAAAAATACAGGCAAGTGAGAAAAGTGAAGATAAAGAGGTGGTCTTCTCTAGAGAAGAACACACCGACTAGCTGTCAGTGTCCAATATTCAGCCTTGAAGACATCATTCTAAGTAACGCTATACAGGTTGAACTGGTTATGTTCTAAAATATATATGCACAAGTGCGTGAGTATGCTCGCATACACACACACACACTAACAATTGATTACAAAGGACACTGTAAATTCAAAAGAAAGTGGGATGGGTATGTGGCATGTTTTGGAGGAAGAAAAGAGAAGGGAAAATTGCTGTAATTACATTATAATCTCAAAAAAATTCTTAAAAGCTAAAATGGGAAGAAGTATGACTGAAGGTACATAGTTAATGACAAAGCCAGAGGCACTACACAAATCTGAGATTTATAATTTATTTATTTATTCTCTTTACATCCTGAATGCAGCTGCCTCCCTCTTCTACTCCTGGTCCCACCCACCCAAACTTTTCTCCCTTTTCTCTCCCCCCTTCTTCTCAGAAACGGGGAGTATCCCCACCACCACTACATCAACTTACCACAGCACATCAAGTAGCATCACGACTAAATGCATCCTCTTCCTCTGCATGTGGCCTGGCAAGGCTGCTATGGCAGAGGGAAGTGATCCAAAAGCATGCCATGGAGTCCATGTCAGAGATGACCATGGCATTAGGAATAGGCAAAGCACTGTTAGTATTAGCTACATTACGACAGGAGAGAGTATGCTTAAAAAATGCAGTGCATTTATTTGAATGCAGCTGACAACGCATTTTGATTAGAAAAAGATATTAGTCCATTGTTTCAAATATTTCCTTCATCACTCTCCCCTTTATAAAACTAAGCAATATTAATAGGATCTAAGATAATATTTTCCTTTTGTTTTGGTATATCGGATATATTGCTATGTCTGATACATTCATCGTTAAGTATCCTAAATTGTTTCAAGTAACATTTTTCTTTAAAGGACAACTACAAATGACCACAGCATGCTACCTGAGTGGCAGGGCTGAAATACAGAGACTGTTTTTGTGCTCCATCCCACTTGGGAATGGGTTAGCCTTTTGCTTCCAATCTTTCTTTTCCTTTCTCCTCTCTGTTTTGTCCCCTCCCCCTTGTGCCTAATATCATTTTGAGGCTCAACAGGACTTCCAATTGCTTCAACACAATTTGAAATGGGTCATGGCTAAGATTATGTCTGGCATCATATGTCAAAAATCTCAATTTCTTCTTTCTCAATTAAATCTCAATGTATGCCAATTAAAAATAGTCACAAGATACACTCCAGTTTACTCACCAACCAAGTATTTCTAATATTGAACTCATCTCAGCCTTAGGTTGTGGTGCCCATTGTCTCTTGAAATCTGAATTCAATGTCTCAGATTGCAGCTAAGATACCTCTACCCTCTTTCTCTCTCTTTCTGAATGATTTTGTCACTCATTCCCTCTCATAGCTTGCAGTTCCAGTTCCTTATTGAATGTAGTAAGATACCTATTAAACCACCAATGACATTAAGACACTTTGAAGTGTGCCATAGATCGGTAAGTAGACTTCAGGTATCCTTGTGGTGTAAAACAAACAGCTTTAGTGACATCCAATTACTCTTTAAGTGTATTGTCATTTGTTGTTAAAATCCTGGTCAAGCAGAATTTTATGTTAATACTATAACCCAGCTATGAGAAGTACTAAGACCATAGAATTGGCACCTATAATCTACAGGTTAATTTTTTGACCTTTAAATAGTTGATTTGTGGAAAGTGAATACTGTGAAAATTTGTGTGGTTTTATTAGGGATCAGTCCTATGAGAGCAGTTATCTGTAAAAAATAAATCCCATTTAACTTCCCTAAGAAACTATCCCCAGGGAGCACTGAGGCCAATCACAGGGATTAAGTACAGCTTTTATAATGGAGTCAAGGGGGTACAACCCTCACTGTGCTAGAGAAACTCACGATAATAGATTGATAATAGATTAGATGTCCCCAAGGAAATAAAAATCAATGTAAGAGGACCCAGATCCTAACAGTTCAGGAAAGTATTTTCAGACCTTCATTTTTGGGTGAACTATTTTTCTCTCCTGTTTCAATGGAATCTGAAATGAAAAAAATTCTTTTTTAAAGGTTGGATTTTGATAAAAGCAAAATCTTGGGTAAAAATGCAGATCTGAACTGTGAGTTATTAAAACTATAATTGTGAGTTCTACGCTTGGTTTTTAAACTTTATACACATTCTGGCTTGAAAGCTCTCTGTCTACTTCCACGTCCTCTCTCTCTTTGAAAAAAAAATCTTACAAGTTTTACCCTGCTTTGTATTCGGTCCTCAAAAGACTGAAAAATATATGTCTTTGTCTTGAAATGCAAAAGCAAAAGAGGGAAGCAACACAACTTTCATTCAAGTATCTATTGCCCCAAAGAGCATATTATCATCTCCAAATTTAAGACCATAATGATTAATAAGCATTTAAAAATTGCTTAGTAAGCTTTATGGAATCAATATGCCTGTTATTTACCTTAAAATGTAATTTATAATACTGACGGCACTTGTATAACTTAAAAATTATCATTAGGCTATATCACTTTTTTAAAAAATACAAAAGACTTGTTATATCAAGAATAGATTGAAGCAGGTGAGTGGACTGAGACAGATATGTTTTTGTCAATGACATCCTTCTGGGATTTTAAAAATACATGAAGTTTTCCATGAGAATAATGCTTTATGGAAGGTTGCAGTTTGGGACCTCTCTTCACAGTCAGCATCTCCAGATATGAGGAATCATCACTGGGTTTTCAGGTGCTGAACTAAATACTGTCCTATTCTATATTTATTTGGTCTATTTGTTGTCAGGTAATCTGGAACATATAATGATTAATGAGTTTCAGATATGATTCTAGAAAAAATAAGAAGAATCAACCAATATTTTGCAAGAACATAAAAATGTGATTTTATGAATATGTAATTTTTAGTAAGTTACTGTATATAACATGAGATATTATTATATTATTAATTATATATTACTATATTATTAGTATCTCATGTTATATACAGAGACAATAGCTTAATATTGTATCCTTTGTTCCTATGCCATTCCATGGAAACATTTTTTGTTGAAAAATAGTTTGTACTTTCCTACATATCTATAATTTTACTTAACCAGCCAACACTGTTTTGGTGTTCTTTTATTTACAGACACACATACATGCACATGCACACACGTATATGTATGTAACAACAATTAAATGAAAAGGGCCATGAATTTGAAAGAGAGAAAGGAGAATATGTGAGAGGGTTTGAAGGAAAAAAGAAAAGGAAGGAGGTGACATAATTATATTATAATTAAAAAAAGACAAACATCAGTCTCTGCAGAAACCCCTGGAGTCAGATCTATTAGTTCTGTTGGTCTCTTTGTTGGGGCTCCTGTTCCCTCCATGTCTCTCTAATCCCACCCCTCTTTTTCCCCATAAAACTCCTTGCACTCTGCCCAAAGTTTAGTCCTGAGTTTCAGCATCTGCTTTGATTCTCTGTTGAGTGAATCATTTCAGAGGACCCTCTATAGCAGACTCCTATCTTATTTCCTCTCTTCCACCGCTTCTGGTGTCTATCCTGTTTGCCGTTCTGAATGAGCTTTAAGCATCCTCCCTATGGTCCTCCTTAGTGTTTAGTTTCTTTATGTCTGTAGGTGGCTGTCCTATATTGTACAGTCAATATCTGCCTATTAGTGAAAGTATACCATGTGGGTCTTTCTGTTTCTGGATTACCTCACTCAGGATGTTCCCTTCTGGTTCCATCCATTTGCTTGGAAATTTCATGATTTCCTTGTTTTTAACAGCTGAGTAGTATTCCACTGTGCAACTGTACCACAATTTATCCATTCCTCCACTGAGGGACATTTAGGTTTCTTCCAGACTCCAGCTATTACAAATAAAGCTACAATGAACACAGTTGAGCAAGTGTCCTTATTGAACGATGGGTCATCTTTTAGATATATGCCCAGGAGTGGTATAGCTGGCTCTTGAGGTAGTGTTATTACCAATTTCCTGAGAAAGCACAAGATTGATTTCCAAAGTGGTTGTGCAAGTTTACATTCCCACCATCAATGGAGGAGGGTTCCCCTTTCTCCACATCTTCTCTAGCATGTCTTGTCACTTGAAATTTTTATAATTTTTTATTTATTATTGATTACAATATATTCACTTTGTGTCCAGGCTGTGACACCCTTCCTCACTTCCTCCTAATTCCACCCTCCCTCCGTCTGCTCCTCCTATGTCCCTCCCCTAGTCCACTGATAGGGGAGGTCCTCCTTTGCCTCAATCTGACCCTAGCCTATCAGGTATCATCAGGACTGCCTGCATTGTCTTCCTCTGTAGGCTGGCAAAGCTGCATCACCCCACCCGCACGGGGAAGAGATCAGAGAGCCTGCCACACAGTTCATGTCAGAGACAGACCCTGTTCTATTCTTATAGGTGTAAGATTGAATTTCAGAATTGTTTTGATTTGCATTTTCCTGATGATTAATGATGTTGAGCATTTCTTTTTTTTTTAATTTGGTATATTTTCTTTCTTTCTTTATAGTTTTTAATATTAATTGCAGTTTATTTACTTTGTATCCCAGCTGTAGTCCCCTCCTTATCCTCTCTTAATCCCATCCTCCCTCCCTCCTCTCCTCCCTACCCCTCTCTAAGTCCACTGATATGGGAGGTCCTCCTCTACTTCCATCTGACCCTACCTTATAAGGTCTCACCAGGACTGGCTGCATTGTCCGCCTCTGTGGCATAGCAAGGTTGTTCCTCCTGGGGGGGGGGGGGAGGTCAAAGAAATAGCCACTGAGTTCATGTCAGAGATAGTGCCTGTTCCCCTTACTAGAGTACCCACTTTGATACTGAGCTGCCATATGCTACATCTGAGCAGGGGTTCTAGTTATATCCATGCATGGTCCTTGGTTGGAGAATCAGTCTCAGACAAGACCCCTATGCACTGATATATTTGGTCTTGTGGAGCTCCTGTCCTCTCCAAGTCATACTAACTCCACCTTCTTTCATATGACTCCCTGCACTCTGCCCAAAGTTTGGTTATGAATCTCAACATGTGCTTTGATACGCTACTAGGTAGTCTTTCAGGGGTCCTCTATAGTAGGCTGCTGTCCTGTTTCTTGTTTTCTCCTACTTCCAATATCCATCCCATCTGTCTTTCTGAGTGAAGATTGATCATCTTATCCCAGGTCCTCCTTCTTGTTTAGCTACCTTAGGTGTACAGGTTTTAATATGTTTATCCTATAATATAAGTCTAATATCTACTTATAAGTGAATATATACTGTGTGTGGTTCTGTATAGACCTTAAAAGAAAAATTCTCAACTTCATATAGAATAATAAGAAACCCAGAATTGCTAAAACAATCCTCTATAATACCTCTCTAGAGGTATCTCCATCCCTGATCTCAAGCTGTACTATAGAGTAACAATACTAAAAACTGCTTGGTACTGGCATAGAAAACTACTGGTGGATCAATGGAATTGAATAGAAGACCCTGAAATATCCATACACCTATGGATACTTGATTTTTGACAAAGATGTCAAACCATTCAATGGAAAAAAAGACAGCATCTTCAACAAATGTTGCTGACCCAACTGGATGTCTCCATGCAGGAAAATGAAAATAGATCCATATGTACCTCCCTGCAAAAAAGTAAAGTCCAAGTGCATCAAAAACCTCAACATAGGGGATCCAAGATGGCTGCCAGGAGAGGACACCGTGTCTGAGGAGTAGGACAGCAGAAACATCGCAGTGACCAGAAGACCGAACTCTGGGACCTAAAACACCAGCATTTGTGATTGCCAGGTGAGCGGAAAATCACGGGACACCGGCGGGAAATCAAGTGGGAAAATCCTAGGGACACCCAGTTATTCCCCGGAAAAATCTCTGGGTGACCGGCTGCACACAGCTCTGATCTGAACGAGCAGCTGCACTGGGCGCCCGCAGCCCCAATACCAGACTGGGACTCACAGCCTCTGGGCCAGATGGAGGAGGAACCAGATACCATTTCAACTGACCTTCACACTGCGGGTCCGCCAATAACCCCACCTCAGTCCATGTGTGAGTCCACGGGCGAGTCAGAGAAAGACCCAGTGGGCATGCACCAGGCACACACCAATGGCTTCCACCAGAAACCACCTCAGTCCCTGTGTGTGCCTGTGGGTACACGAAACAGACTGTGAGGGCCTAGGAGGCCATTTTGACTGGCCTACACACTGCGGGGCGCACACTGCTCAGGCCCGCCAGTGACCACCTCAGTCTGTGTGTGTGTGTGTGTGTGTGTGTGTGTGTGTCCACAGGCAGTTCTGCTTCTACCGGCAGGCATTCCACAGCTGCACACCAATGGCGTCCACCGGAAACACCTCGGAATAGGAGGGCCTAGGAGACAGTTTTAACAAGCCTGCATGCACAGGTCAGCCAGCGACCACCTCAGTCCGTGTGTGTGTCCACGGGCCTGTCTGAGAAGGCCTTGGGCACCATTTCAGACAGGGTGACCTGCCTGCAGTGCTCACAGCTTCTAGCACAGAGCACGAAGCCAGGCACACAGAGCCCACAACAGAGTTCAACTGAGACAACACACAAACAAACCACCAGAACTCCCTGATCTTCTTGAAGATTAGTCCTGACACAAGAGATTAACAGTTCCAGTCTGAAGTTCAGCCTTAAAGCACAAACAGCTCCTTGATTATATATAAATAAATGTCCAGAAATCGACTAAAGAACTCACCCAACAAAAATCAGGACAGCATGGCCTCACCAGAAACACCCATAAACAGTAGAGATTTTAATTCAGCGGAGACACAGGAAAATTATCTTAAAGCTATGATTATGCAGATATTGGCGGAACAAAAAGAGGAAATGAACAAGGCCCTCAAAGAAATGGAGAAGAATTTAACTGCCCACATAGAGGAACAATTAAAGATAAACAGAGAGGAAACAACCAATATAGGAGAGACACAGACAATCAGTTGAAGGAAA
>JAQQSO010000911.1:1548-15339 GCA_028658305.1 Pachyuromys duprasi
GATTTTGTATCCAGCCACTTTGCTGAAGGTGTTTATCAGTTGAAGGAGTTCTCTGGTTGAATTTTGGGGGTCACTCATGTATATTATCATATTGTCTGCAAATAGTGATACTTTGACTTCTTCCTTTCCAATTTGTATCCCCTTGATCTCCTTTAGTTGCCTTATTGCTCTAGCTAGAACTTCAAGTACTATGTTGAAGAGATATGGAGAAAATGGGCAGCCTTACCGTGTATGTGATTTCAGTGGGATTGATTTAAGTTTCTCTTCATTGAGTTTGATGTTAGCTATAGGCTTGCTGTATATTGCCTTTACTATGTTTAGGTATGTGCCTTGAATCCCTGATCTCTCCAAGACTTTAAACATGAATGGGTGTTGGACTTTGCCAAATGCTTTTTCAGCACCTAAGGAGATGATCATGTGTTTTTTCTCCTTCAGTTTGTTTATATGGTGGATCACATTGATGGATTTACATATATTGAACCACCCTTGCATGCCTGGGATGAAGCCTACTTGGTCATGGTGGATGATATCTTTTATGTGTTTTTGGATTCGGTTTGCAACTATTTTATTGAGTATTTTTGCGTCAATGTTCATGAGAGAGATAGGTCTGAAGTTCTCTTTTTTGTTGGGTCTTTGTGTGGTTTAGGTATCAAGGTGACTGCAGCTTCATAGAATGAGTTTGATAATTTTCCTTCTATTTCTATTTTATGGAACGGTTTAGAGAGAATTGGTGTTAGGACTTCTTTGAAGGTCTGGTAGAATTCTCCACTAAAACCATCTGGCCCAGGGCTTTTTTTCGTAGGGAGACTGTTGATGACTGCTTCTATTTATTTGGGGGATATAGGTCTATTCAATCTTTCTACCTGATCTTGACTTAATTTAAGTAGATGGAATCTATCAAGAAAATTGTACATTTCGTTTAGATTTTCAAATTTTGTGGCATATAGGCTTTTGTAGAAAGACCTAAGGATTGTTTTGATTTTCTCAATGTCTGTAGTTATGTCTCCCTTTTCATTTCTCATTTTGCTGATTTGGATTGCTTCTCTCTGTCTTTTTGTTAGTTAGCCAGGGGCTTGTCTATCTTGTTGATTTTCTCAAAGAACCAGCTTTTGGTTTCATTGATTCTTTGAATAGTTTTATTTGTTTCTAATTGATTGATTTCAGCCCTGAGTGATTATTTCTAGCCGTCTGCTCCTTTGGATGTATCTGCTTCTTTTTTTTCTAGGGCTTTCAGTTGGGCCATTAAGTTGCTTGTATGAGATGTTTCAAATTTCGTTTTGAAGGCACTTAGTGCTATGAACTTTCCTCTTAGCACTGCCTTCATTGTTTCCCATAAGTTTGGGTATGTTGTGCTTTCATTTTCATTGAATTCTAGGAAGTCTTTAATTTCTTTCTTTATTTCTTCCCTAACCAAGCTGTCCTTGAGTAGCAAGTTGTTCAGTTTCCATATATGTGCAGGCTTTTTGCTGTTTCTATTGCTGTTGAGGTCCAGCTTTAGACCCTGATGGTCAGATAGGATACAAGGGATTATTTCAGTTTTCTTGTATCTGCTGAGGCTTGCTTTGTGACCAACTATATGGTCTATTTTAGAGAAGGTTCCATGAGGTGCTGAAAAGAAGGAATACTCTTTTGATCTAGGGTGAAAAATTCTGTAGACATCTATTAGATCCATTCGATTTAGGGTCTCTGTAAATGTCCTTTTTTCCCTGTTTTGCTTCTGATGGGATGATCTGTCCCTTGGTGAGAGTGGAGTGTTGAAGTCTCCCACTATTAGGGTGTTGGGATCAATGTGTGATATCAGCATTAATAATGTTTATTTATAAATGTAGGTGGTCTTGCATTTGGGGCATAGCTATTCAAAATTGTGATGTCTTCCTGTTGGAATTTTCCTTTGATGAGAAGGAAATGCCCCTCCTTATCTTTCTTGATTAGCTTTGGTTGAAAGTCTATTTTATTAGATACTAGGATCACTACTCCAGCTTGTTTTCTGTGTCCATTTGCTTGAAACACATTTTCCAGCCCTTTACTCTGAGGTAGTGTTTATCTTTGTTGCATAGGTGTGTTTCTTGGATGCAGCAGAATGTTGGATCCTGTTTCTGTAACATTTTGTTAGTCTGTTTCTCTTTATTGGAGAGTTGAGTCCATTAATGTTGATAGATAATAGTGACCATTGACTGTTACTTCCTTTTATTGTGGAGTTGGTGGTCTTACTATGATTCGTTGCTTTTTTTTTTTCCTTTTTGTTGGGAAGTTATCTGAATCCTATATTTCCTTTGGTGTAGTTGTTTTCATTGGATTGAAGTTTTCCTTCTAGTATCTTCTGTAGGGCTGGTTGCTGTGTAGATATTGCTTAAATTTTGTTTTGTCATGGAATCTTTTGTTTTCTCCATCTATGTAGAATGAAAGCTTTGCTGGGTATAGTAGTCTTGGTTGGCATCTGTGTTCCCTTAAAGACTGCATGACCTCTGCCCGGGCCCTTCTCCTTTCATAGTTTCTGAGGAGAAGTTTGGTGTGATTCTGATCAGTCTACCTTCATATGTTACTTAACCCTTTGCCCTTGATGCCTTTAATATTTTTTCTTTGTTTTGTAGGTTTAGTGTTTTGACTATGATGTGATGTGAGGTATTTCTTTTCTGGTCTAGTCTATTTGGTGTTCTGTAGGCTTCTTGTATGTTTATGGACATCTCTTTCTTTAAGTTGGGAAAATTTTCTTGTATGATTTTCTTAAAAATATTTTCTGTTCCTTGGAGCCTGGAGTCTTCTTTTTCATCTATCCCTATTTTTCTTAGGTTCCCTCTTTTCATGGTGCTCTTGATTTCTTGGATGTTTTGTGTTTGGGCCTTTTCCGATTTTATTTTTTCCTTGAGTGAGGAATCCATTTCAGCTAGTGTATCTTCAGCTCCCAAGATTCTCTCTTCCATCTCTTGTATTCTATTGGTGATGCTTACCTTTGTGGTTCCTGATCTTTTCTCAAGTTCTCTAGTTCCAGGTTTTTCTCTGTTTGTGTTTTCTTTATAGATTCTAATTCTGTTTTCATGCTTTGTACCATTTTCTTCATCTGATTAAATGTGGCTCCTATGTTTTGTTTTGGTTTTTTTTTTTCCTCTCCCTATGTCTTTAATTGTTCCTCTACGTCGGCACTTATATTCTTCTGAATTTCTTTGAGGTCCTTGTTCATTTCCTCTTTTTGTTCCTCTAGTAACTGCATAAGCATAGCTTTAATATTATTTTCCAGTGTCTCCACTGAATTAAAATCTCCATTGCTTTTGGGTATTTCTGGGGGGGCCATGGTGTCCTGATTTTTGTTGGGTGTTCTTATTTTGACCTCTGGCCATTTGTTTATATATATAATCAAGGAGCTGTTTGTTCCTTGAAGCTGAACTTCAGACTGGAACTGTCAGTTTCTGGTGTCTGGAGTATTCTTCAATAAGATCAGGGAGTTCCTGTGGTTTGAGAGTGTTTTGTTGCCTCAGTTGTCCTTGTGGGAGGAAAGGCCTCTGGCGCAGTATCGTTGTTGGGGAGGGGGAGTAAGTGTGCATGCGTGTGCATGTTCGCGTGCGCTGCGAAGGTGTCTTGAACGGGAGTGCTAGGGTAGTGTATATGGTTGAGCTATGAAGTTTGGGAGCAAGCGCATGAGGGGATGAGGGTGCTAGTGCATTTAGCAAGTGTAGACTGTGGGCAAGTGCCTGGGCAGGTTTCCTGAATTCCTAGTGTTCTTCACTCTGTGGCGGGTTCCGCAGGCTGGACTTTGACGTCAGTGGGTGGCACTGGGGGCAGGACACATACTCTGTTATGATCTGTGTGTGCCCAGCTCTGTGCTCTGTGCTAGAAGCTGTGAGCACTGCAGGCTGGTTGCCACTCTGGTCTGGAGGCTTGGCACTTCACTCTGTGCCAGAGGCTGAGGGTCCCGGTTTGAGATGGCAGCTCTCTGGTCTGGGGTCTTTGCATTCCAACCTGGGCTTGCTGCTAAGGGCTCCCCTTTGGTCTGGGGACTTGGCGCCTCCTTCTGAACCAGGAGCTGTGCACCCCAGTCTGGGATGGTATCTGGGGACACCTTAGTGTGGACCAGATACTATATGACCTGGTCCGGGGCGGCGGTTGGTGGCACCTTGGGAGGCGCGTGTTCAGATCAAGGCTAACAGATGTGTGCCCACCATTTCTCCCAGGTCTGGACTGATATCTGAGGTGCCTCAGTCTGGACCAAAAACTATGTGTCCCTGTCCGAGTTGGTGGCTGGCAGGGTGGCGGGAGGCTGGTGGGGTGGTGGGAGGCTGCACAGTCAGCTCAGGGCTAGCAGATGTGCATCGCTGATTCACCCGGTCTGGAATGGTATCTCGGGTGCCTCAGCCTAGCCGGGAGACTGTTTCCTGGTCCAGGCGGCTGGCGGCACCTAGGGAAGTTGTGCATTCAGCTCAGGGCTGTGCACAGCTGGTCACTAGAAGTATTTTCAGGGATTAACTGGGTGTCCCTAGGACTTTCCCACTTGATTTCCTCCCCATAGGAATTCTGCTCACCTGGCAAACACAAATGCTGGTGTTTTAGGTCCCAGAGTTCAGTCTCCTGGTCGCTGTGCCGACACTGCTGTCCTACTCCTCAGACACAGTGTCCTCCTGGGGCCGCCATCTTGGATCCTCCACCAGCCATATTTCTAGTCCATTCAAATATTGGTGCTGAGTTTGGCCTTTTTGTATTTTCTTTTCTAAACATTGTATTTTTAAAGCCCTCCTCTTTGGGAAGGCATAGAAACCCACATAATTATTAAAATATGAATTGGGATTATCGATGTGATAACAACCATAATCTGTACTGTGTCAGATCCTGTTAGAAAATTTATCTTTATTGAATCATTTACAGTAATGTTACATAGAGCCCAAAAGCTCTGTTATCATATTTTTCATCTTTATGTGTCTATTTTTTAAATTATGAATCTTAAAGTATTTATATCTACCTATGAGATTTTATAATCAGTTCCTTTACTGCTTAAACCTTAAAACAATATTTTTAAATCCTTTTTATATACTTTTAAACCCTTTTTACATAATTTTAACCCTTTTTAAATTAAATTTTTATTTTTTAAATATTAGTCACAGTCTATTCCCTTTATATCCTAGCTGTATCCCGCTCCCTCATTCTCTCCCAGTCCCACTCTCCCTCCCTCATCTACTCCCTGCCCTTTTCCAAGTCCACTGATAGGGGAGGTCATCTTCCCCTTCCATCTGACCCTCGATTATCAGGTATCTTCAGGACTGAAAGAGCACTGGCTGTTCTTCCAAAGGTCTTGAGTTCAATTCCCAGCAACCACATAGTGCCTCATAACCATCTATGGTGAGATCTGGTGCCCTCTTCTGGAGTGCAGGCACACATGCAGGCAGATGTTGTATAAATATTAACCCTTTTTACCTGTTCGGCAATTTTGTTGAGCTTGGATTTTGGGGTGTGTGTGTGTGTGTGTGTGTGTGTGTGTGTGTGTGTGTGTGTGTGTGTTCGTTGTCTCCCTCTGCTGTTCAGCTTAGGATACTACAGTGGTTGGTTTTGCTCTGGGTCAAGGCAACCTGCATTTATGTCTGCTAACCCTTAGCTTGGTCTAGAAGGTTGTCAGCTCTTGGCTCTGCCTTCTGCCAGCCCTGGCCAGGCCTCTCCAACTGCTGTGCTCCAGGCCTTCACGGAAGGGCACCAGCTGGGAACTGAGCCTACCCACCCCCATGCCCTGAGCTTCCTCCAGAAGGCTTAGCTCTGGCATTTGTACTTAATCCTGATGTGACTTGATGTGCCAAGGGCCAGTTGGGGGTTGGTGGGGGGATTTTCTGAGGAGGGGAGGGTAGAAAGGAGGAAGAAGGTGTGAGGGTGGGCCTGGGAGGAGAGAAGGGAGTGCAATGCAATTGGGATGGAGGGGGGGGAGGGGAAGAAAAGAAACCGAAAGAAAGGAAGGAAGGAAGGAAAGAAAGAAAGAAAGCGAGCAAGAGTAGGACATTTTCTATAATTTCTTTTGATTATTGCCATATGACAGAAAAATCTTTAAACCTTTGCTGTTAACATTGCGTGTTTTATGAAACCCTGAAGCTTCTAGCGTATTTCCTATTAATCTTTGATCGATCTCATCATTACCCTATGCTAAAGAGCCTGTAGATGTATATGGGATCTGACATGTGTAATACACAATGGATGATTTCTATTTCTGATCACTTGTTGTAGTTGAATAAACACTGAAGTTAATTCTGAATCATCCTGAAAAAAATCAGCATTTTTCTATATGCAAAACAACTCTTTCTGTATATTGAAAATCAGTTACTATATTAAGAGACTCAGGAAAATCTAATAATACCATGAGAATGGCATACAACTCTTATTTTTTAAATGAATCATAAAGATTCTGAACTACTTCACTTGTCTTCTTTTGCTGACTTATAACCTGACTTTCCTGTTTATTTGCATTAGTACAAAATGTAGCAGTTCCAGAAACTGGTGTCCTTTTTACTATATGAGGGAGGATCCAATTAGTTCTTTTTATAAACTTTGGATATTTGCCGTTAACTTATCCTAAAAACTTAATGCAAACTCTTTTTTTCCTATTATTATTATTTAAAATTTATTCATTTTGTATCTCAGTTGTAGCCCCCCCTCCTCTTCCTCCTCTATCTCTCTTCCCTAGTCCACTGATAGGGGAAGTCCGCCTCCCCTACTATCTGACCCTAGCCTATCAGGTCCCATTAGGACTGCCTTGATCCTCTTCCTTTGTAGGCTGGCTAGGTCACTCCACCAGGGAGAAGTGATCAAGGAGCAGGCAACCGAGTTCATGTCAGAGACTGCCTCTTCTCCCCTTGCTAGGGAACCCACATGAAGACTGAGCTGTCTATGGGCGACATCTGAGCAGCAGGTCTTTGTCCTCTCTAAGCATGGTCTTTGGTTGATGCATCAGTCTCTGCAGGGCCCCCTGGGCCAAGCTTTTTTTTTTTCTTTGTTGGTCTCCTTGTGTGGCTCCTGTCCCCTCAAGGTCCTTTTATGTCTCCTTCTTCTGTAAGATTCCCTGAGCTCTGTCCAAAGTTTGGCTGTCAGTCTCTGCATCTGTTTGGATCCCCTGCTGAGTGGAGTCTTTCAGAGGCCCTCTGTGGTAGGCTCCTGTCCTGTTCCCTCTCATCTACCACTTCCGGTGTCTGTCCTGTTTATCCTTCTGAATGAGAATGAAGCATCTTCCCTAGGGTCCTCCTTGTTGTTTAGCTAGGTCTGCAAATTTTAGCATGTTTATTCTATATTATATCCACTTATAAGTGAGCATTTACTATGTGTGTCTTTCTGCTTCTGGGATACCTCACTCAGAATGATCCTTTCTAGTTCCATTCATTTACCTGAAATTTTCATTTCTTTGTTTTTGATAGATGAGTAGTATTCCATTGTGTAAATGTACCACAATTTCTGTACCCATTCTTCAGTTGAGAAATAGCTAGACTGTTTCCTATTTCTGTATTCTCAACCATTCCTCGATTTAGGGACATCTAACTTGTGTCCAGATTCTGGCTATTATAAATAAAGCTGCTATGAACATAGTTGAGCAAATGTCCTTGTTGTACGGCTAAGTGTCTTTCAGATATATGCCCAGGAGTGGGATAGCTGGGTCTTAAGGTGGCACTTTTCCTGGTTTAAGGAGAAAGCACCAGATTGATTTCCAAAGTGGTTGTACGAGTTTACACTACCACCAGCAATGGAGGAGGGTTCCCCTTTCTCCACATCCTCTCCAGCATGTGTTGTCACTTGAGTGTTTGATCTTATCCATTCTGATGGGTGTAAGGTGAAATCTCAGAGTTGTTTTGATTTGCATTTCCCTGGTGGCTAAGGATGTTGAGCATTTATTTAAGTGATTCTCCACCATTTGATATTCCTCTATTGGGAATTCTCAGTTTAGCTCTGTACCCCATTTTTAAATTGGATTATTTGGTTTGTTGGTGTTTAATTTCTTGAATTCTTTATATATTCTGGATATTACAGTCTATCAGATGTGGAGTTGGTGAAGATCTTTTTCCAGTCTTTAGGCTGTCATTTTGTTCTCTTGACTATGTCCTTTGCTTTGCAGAAGCTTTTCGGTTTCATGAGGTCCCATTTATTGATTGTTGATCTTAGAGCCTATGCTCTTAGTGTTCTGTCCAGGAAATTGTCTCCTGTGCCAATGCGTTCAAGGCTCTTCCCCACTTTTTCTTCTAATCGACTTAGTGTGTCTGGCTTTATGTTAAGGTCTTTGATCTACTTGGATTTCAGTTTTGTGCAGGGTGATAAATATGAGTCTATTTGCATTTTTCTACATGTAGACATCCAGTTAGACCAGCACCATTTGTTGAAGATGCTTTCTTTTTTCCACTATATGGTTTTGGCTTCTTTGTCAAAAAATCAGGTGTCTGTAGGTGTGTGGGTTCATTTGTGGATCTTTGATTTGATTCCATTGATCCTCCAGTCTGCTTCTATGCCAATACCATGCAGTTTTTATTATTGTTGTTCTATAGTACAGCTTTTTTTTTACTGTATAGAATGATTTTAGTTATTCTGATTTTTGTTGTTGTTGTTTCTCCATATGAAGTTGAGAATTTTTCTTTCAAGGTCTGTAAAGAATTGTATTGGCATTTTGATGGGAACTGCATTGAATCTGTAGATTGCTTTTGGCAGAATAGCCATTTTCAGTGTTAATCTCACCTATCCATGAGCATGGGAGATCTTTCCATCTTCTGATATCATCTTCAATTTCTTTCTTCAGAGACTTGAAGGTTTGTTTGTTTGTTTGTTTTCATACAGGTCTTTCACTTGCTTGGTTAGAGTCACACCAAGGTCCTTTGTTATTTGTGGCTATTGTGCTAATTTCTTTATCAGCTCCTTTATCATTCGTATACAGAAGGACTATGATTTTTCTTTGAGTTATTTTTATATCCAGCCACTTTGCTGAAGGTGTTTATCAGCTGTAGGAGTTCTCTGGTAGAATTTTTGAGGTCACTCATGTATACTACCATATCATCTGTGAATAGTGATACTTTGACTTCTTCCTTTCCAATTTATATCCCCTTGATCTCCTTTAGTTGCCTCATTGCTCTAGCTAGGACTTCCAGTACTATGTTGAAGAGATATGTGACATAATGTCATATACGACCTGCTCTCTCTATCAGCATATTGAGCATCACCTCGCAGCTCATCTTTAGGAACATTGGTACCTCTGGCTCTGTTTCTCTGTGCCATCTGCCTGTCTTCACTATGAAAGCAATTGTAACTGTGGCCCAGGATCCAATATTACTCTCTTCCTATCTTTCAGCCTTAGGAGACTTTCTATCTTTGATCTCCCAAGATGTGTTTTACAATTAGTGAATGCATTCCAAAGTTAGTGGCACTCTCCTTAAATTTTCTCAAATCCAGCACATGCGCAGGGTGTCATTCATGTTCTTCATAGGCTTGTGGATACCCAGCATCTGCTGGCATTTGTTGTACACTAGCCAGATGAGCCAAGGTGTGATTTCTAAGGACGTTTGGTTGGATTTCTTCATTTTTATCTTCCTTCTCTACCTTAGTGTTTTCTTCATTAGTATTTTAAATTCTTCTTTGGAGGCCTGTGTCTACTTTTCATACCTCTCCTGTACCATCTTAGCACTTTGTTCCTGCTGTTTTACAGATTTTTGTACTTGCTCCTCTAAGGCTTGTCTCCATGTCTCATTTTTCTCTTTCTGCCGTTCATTCTAAGCTATTCACTTCTTTGTACCTTTTTCTTGAAGACTTGTTTTCATATTTCATTTTTTAAAATTTTGCTGTGTTTCTAAAACCCTCTTCTTTGGATTGCACTTGTGACAACAACCATAATATGTACTGCGTCAGCTCCTCTTAGCTCCTTTATCTTTATTGAACCGTTTAAAATAGTGTTACATGGAGCCCCAAAGCTCTGTGTTACTGTGCTTTTCATCTTTATGTCTCTACTTTAAAATTTTTCAATTTTAAAGTATTTTAATCTATCTGTGCAGTTTTATATTTAGTTTGTTTCCCTCTTAAACCCTAAGACAATATTTTCAAACTATGTTTTTACATAATTTTAAACCTTTTTTTTTTATTTTTATCTCAATCACAGGTTAGGTATTTTGAATCCCAGGCGTAGCCCCCTCCTACCTCCCACTCCCTCCCTCATCTCCCTCCTCCCCACCTCCTCCAAGTCCACCAACAGGGGAGGACCTCCTTCTCTTCCATCCAACCCCAGCTTATCCTGACTCCTCAGAGCTGGCTGCAATGTCCTCCCCTGGGATCTAGCCAGTCTGTCACTCCCTGGCTTGTATGGGGGAGGGTCAAAGAGTCAGCCATCAAGATCATGACTGAAACAGTCCCTGTTTCCCTGAATAGGGTCTTCAGTCCTACACCGAGCTATCATGGGCCCCATCTGTGAGTGGAGGAGAAAACAAGCAACAGAACAGCAGCATACCAAAGAGGACCTCTGGGGGGGGGGGGTCAATGTAGCGATGTATCAGAGCACATATTAAGACTCGAGATCAAGCCTCTGACAGAGAGCGAGAAGTAATGATAGATCTGGGGGAGGTTGTTGAGACTTGGGGAGAACAAGAGCTCCACAAAGACCAAACTGAGCAGGGCACAGGGGTCTTGTATGAGACGGTTTCTACAATCAAGGACCAGGTGTGGATGTGGCCTGGAAACCTTTTTTTTTTTTACCTGGTCCAAAGTTTTGTTGAGCTTGGATTTTATTTTGTGTGTTCATTGTCGCCCCTGCTGCTCAGTTCAGGATACTGCAGCGGTTGGTATTCTATGTCAAGCCAGCCTGTATTTATGACTGCTAACTCCACTCCTTTAGCTTGGTCTAGAAAACTGCCACCTCTTGGCTCTGTCTTCTTCCGGTTCTGGCTAGGTCTCTCCAACTGCTATGCTTCTGCCTGGCTTCAGGCCTTCACCCGCGGGCAGACTAGGAGCCTTCTGTGCTTGGGAGAAGCCCCAAGCCACTGCTACCGTGCCAGAGGCTCTTCCAGAAGGCTTAGTTCTGGCACCTGCAAGCTGAGTTAAGTCACAGCTCAGGCCTCTGTTCTTCCCAGCGGCCAGCTGGCTTTTCTACTCACCAGGAGCTTCTTAAAAGACCTGCCTGCCTCCGGTTGAGCCAGGCATTGGCTGGACATTCCCTCAATCTCTGCCCATGGGAGAGAGCCAACCCCGACACTATTCAGATACTCTGCTATGTTAGAAGACAGAAGCCTAGCATGACTCTCCTCTGAAAGACACCACCCAACAGTAGATCAGAACAAATGCTGGGAATCACAGCCAAACACTGGGCAAAGCATAGGAAGTCTTGAGGAAAACTAGGGAGCAGGAGTGATAGATGGACCTGTAGGGGACAGGAGCTCCACAAGAAGACCAACAGAGCCAACAAACCAGAGCCCAAAAGGGCTTGTAGACACTGAAGCTCCAACCAAGGACCACACACGGCCTGCACATAGATTCCCTACACAGGTGTAGCCGATGGGCAGCTTGGGGTTCATGTGGGTTCCCTAGTAAGGGAAGTAGGGTTTGTCTCTGATGAGGACTCTGTTGCCTGCTTTTTGATCACTACTCCCTGGTGGGGGCCTGCCTCTCCATGCTATAGGAGAAGAGGATGCACTCAGTCCTGATGAGACTTGATGTTTTGGGGTGGGTTGGTTGGGGGGATGGGCTCTTCTTTTCTGAGGAACAGGGGAGAGGGGAAGACGGAGAAAGGGTGGGGCTTGGAGGAGAGGAGGAAAGGGGCTACAATTGGGATGTAAAGTGAATATATTTATTGGAGGAGACTTTAGCTCCTGTCTGAGAAATTGTGGTTGCTAAGCAACTGTTTGGCTTTTTCTTAATCAGCAGAACCAAGAGACTTCGCTATACCTGTGGAGTGCTTGTTTCTGTAAAAGTGTGGCTTCTGTGTAAGTTCCGGCTCCAGTTGGTATGCCAAAATGTTACTGGTTATTTTTAAATGTGTTGGAATTTTTCCCTTAGCCAGGATAGCACCCAAATAATTGAGACTGCACTATCATATTTATGTAGCAAGCTTTACAGCACAAGAACTTAACAATATTAATCCATTTTTACCTTCTAAGCTAATTTGGCTCCCTTCCAGCATAAATCCTCAAGTACTTGCATTTTGTGACTCTATTCCAACTGCTTTCTCATAATGTCTTCTGAACCTCTCATCATGGCTGAATCCCACCCACCTCTCTCCCTCTCCATCCCATGGCTGGCAGGATACTTAGGCCTATTCTGTCCCCTGCTCAGTCAGTGACTGTTATTCTTCTTTATTGTCATATCAGGGAATAATTGGGGAGGAGAATTTACACAGGGACACAGCAGATTGTCAGGACTGTAGTGGAAAGCCACCCGTGGCAGTTTGTTTTTAAAACTCTACTTCATTTGGAGTGTTTAGGCCTCTACCTCCCTTCCACTAATCCCCCAACTTTAGGTAGGAGAGAGAAAAGGTTAGTGGGGAGAGGGAGCCCAGATCCACTTACTTCTCCCTGCTATTTAGGGTCAAGGGGTTCCTTTAGGTCTCTATGCCGGTCTCCGTCATCTGCGCCACTGTGCCCAGAAGTGTTTCTCTCGGTCCTTCTGCTCCCAGCCACAACAGGGTATCTGGTCTCTGGTCCCTCCAACCTGCTACATGCCGACACTGAACGCCACATGTACCTCATCTTCTCTTTCTTGGCTTTCACATTTATACTCTCAGAGTCCTAGACCACGCCCCTCTTCATGTTGCATGTGGAAGGCCGTTATCAGCTGGCAAAGATCACTCCTCCCCGACCCATGTGACAATTAACTAGTATGTACTATAGCCCAACTAAAATCCCACACTTGAGATTAAAACAAAGACATATTTATATAACATAACAGAGTTTACAAAAAAAAAAAACACCCAAAACTTCTATTACACAGAGCAAGTATTGCAACCAGATATGGGGTCACAAAAATCAGCATTAGACTCTTTACACAGTTCACAATAATGTTATGCCTACATCTCTCTTCAACCTTCAACCTTTCTCTATAAAACTCTCCCAGTAAAACTGCCTCTGGATTCCACAAATTGAATTGCCATGAACTCAGCTCCACTTCATTGCCTCTCAACTGAAATGCCTGAGCAGAACTGTCTAGAACTCAGAGATCTGCGTGCCTCTGTCTCCTGAGTACTGGGATTAAAGGTGTGTACCACCATGCCTCGACCTAAGCTTTTTTTCACCTGAAACTTGCCATATACCAGGCTGGCCTTCACCTCAGACACCTACTTGCCTCTGTCTCCTAGGATTAAAGGTGTGTCTGTATTCGAGCTGGATCACACAGACCTAGAAGGTCTTTGGATATGATCTCTTGCCAGAGCAGCCCTGTTTCAAATTACAATTCCTCTATACTAATGAACATAGATACAACATTGTCAATAAAAAATAGTAAACCAATCTCAAGGTAATACCAAGGGATCTTTTATCTAAACCAAGTTAATTTCATTATAGAGATGCAGGGATGGCTCCATATAAATATTATCCATCACATAAACAAACTCAAAAATAGAAATAACTTGATTTCTGCATCTCATTAGATGGAGAGAAGGCCTTTGACCTTTTGTTCTAATTTTCTTTTTTTTTAATTTATTTATTTTTATCTCAATCACAGGTTAGGTACTTTGAATCCCAGGCATAGCCCCCTCCCTCAGTCCCTCCTACCCTCCCACTCCCTCCCTCATCTCCCTCCTCCCCACCCCCTCCAAGTCCACCAACAGGGGAGGACCTCCTTCCCTTCCATCCAACCCCAGCTTATCCTGACTCCTCAGGGCTG
>JAQQSO010000913.1:0-12108 GCA_028658305.1 Pachyuromys duprasi
TTGGCATACTCTTGTCCTGTTGCTTGTTTTCTCCTCCACTCAATGTCCATCCCATTTGTTCATCCAAACGAGCATTGATCATATCAACCTGGGTCCTCCTTCCTGTATATCCTCCCTAGGTGTGTAGATTTCAGCTTGACCTTCCTATCCTATAGGTCTATATAAGTGAGTATATACCATATGTTTCTTTCTGCTTTTGGGATGATCGTTTCCAGGTCCCACCATTTGCCTGCGAATTTCATGATTTCCTCCTTTTTAATTGCTGAGTAGTATTCCATTGTGTACAAGTACCACAATTTCTGTATCCATTTCTCAACTGAGGGACATCTGGGTTGTTTCCAGGTTCTGGCTATTACAAATAGAGCAGCCACGAACATAGTTGAGCAAACGTCCTTGTGTACTTGAGCATCTTGACATATGCCTAAGAGTGGTATAGCTGGCTCTTGAGGAATCACTATTCCTAATTGTCTAAGAAAGCGCCAAATTGATTTCCAGAGTAACACTACTTTCTTGATTCCACCAACTTACCCATGAGATAGGGTACTATCATCCTCACTTCTAGACCCGGAGAGATGAGGTATAGGGGAAGCTAAGACCATAGGGCTTGTAGTTGACCGAGTCAGAATTGCAATCCCAACAGCATAGCCTATTAGGATGCACCACCCACAGCATGTCTGCACCTCTTTACAGCATTCACATGCATGTTTTCTTTTTTAAAAAAATGTTCTTGCAATAGTTTCTTTTGTAAGAAATAATGCCTCAGTTTGCAGTTGTTGCTAAAATTTCTTCCCAAAGGGATACATAAGCAACATTTACTCCTGCCTACAATTCAAGTGATAAGTTATGCTTTCACCAAAGCTCACTCTTGGGAACCAATGAGTTTATTAGGCTTCCTTACAGAACAATAGGTCAGAGTGTCTGGGCAGAAAGATGGGTGACCTTAATACAACAGTTGCACTGGAATATATGCATGCAGCATGGATGATGAGTTCCCCATGGCTTAGTAGATGGACCCCTTGTCCAATTCCTTCCTCACTGTTAATCTATTCTCCCCACCAATACTCTGTACCTTCCCAAAAGATGTTGAGGTCAAGTGCAGTTAAGGCAGTATTTCATACAACCAGTTGGGAAAGGTGGGGAAAGGTGGGCTGGATACTTAGAGAGTCTCATGACTCTCCCTGACCCCTCCTTCTAAGAAGAAATGTCAAGAGTCAACAAGCCCAGTTATGATGACCTCAGTTACGATGATGTTTGGTGAAAAGTTTTAGCCACACACTGGAAGACGGTGTTAGTGTGACTTTGTGGGTAGACAGTCCTTTATAATACTTCCTCCATCCCATTCTGCTGTCTCTCACAAATGTCCAGGAGTGTTGAAGGGGATGACATAGATGTGTTAACTTGATTCCTCCAACTCCAGTGAGATATTAAACTCTTATGCCCTCTCCTTAGCATCCTGCCTCTGTAATATACCAGCTGTGGCTAGCTTTTGGATATTCATCCTTCCTCAAAACACAAATGAGGAAAAGGACAAATATGGGTGAAACAGAAAAATATACAAAAGCATATTGATTGCAGTAATAACTTGATTGTAAATGCAAATGCAGTATGGCATTTTAGCTGGTATATAATTTAACAAGCAATAGCAGTTTCTTTTCTACTGGAGTCTCTAACCATTCACAGGTTTTTGCCTAAGTTGCTAGTACTAGCTATGAATTTTCCCCAGATGGAGTGGCCCCCAGTCTAATAGAAAAGTTGGTTCTTTTAAACTGTGTAGACCATGTGCCTGGGGGAAATCCAAATGTTCTTGTTCTGATAAAGGAACATAACAATGAAATGACTCTTAATGACATTCTTCTATGCCTGTAGATCAGTGCCTCTCTCAGCCATCATCAGAGAAAGCCCCTCTTCCAGTAGATGGAGAAACTCACACAGAGACCCACAAGTAGACAATGTGTAGAGAGTGACAAATTTCTACACAACAAGCTAAATAAGTTGTCTTCATCAAACCCCTCCCTTCAGGGCTGAAGGAACTACACTGAAGAGGAGGTGGAAAGACTAAGAGCCAGAGGAGATGGATGACTCGAGCAAAACAATGTCATCCAGACACAGCAGGACCAATGCACGTATAAATTCACAGGACTTTGGTAACATGAACAGGGCATGCACGGATTCAAGGCAGAAAGGGTACCAGTGCTGAGACAGGGAAGTGGATTCCCACCATTAGCCAAGATGCTATCTCTAATTGAAATCTGCTTGCTAAAGAAAAATTTTATCTCTCCCATGGAGTTTCCCTAGGAATATTAACCACACTTAGTGATAGGCCTCATGCCCAGCAGTAGATGGCCAACACAAAATGAACTCAATAGTATTTTTGTAGACTTTTTGTTTTATATTGATTTGTTTGGAGATTTTCCATCTTACTGGTCTTTTGCTTGTAGATTATGGTGTTTGATTCTGTTTTTTATGGAATTTTGTGTGTATTTATGTTTCTCTCTCTGTGTGTTTTTCCTGTGTGTGTTTTGAGTTCTTTTTATTTTCTAAAGAGAGAGAGGAAGAAAGTACTTGAAGTTGTGTGGACGGGGAGGTGGGGAAGATCTGGGCATAGTTGGGAGAACAGGAAAACCTGATCAGAGTATATTGTATAAAGATCCTCCTGAGTGAAATATCCCAGAAGCAGAAAGACACACATGATATATACTCCTTATATATAATATAAGTGGATATTAGACATATAGTACGAACATACTAAAATCTGTACACCTAAAGAAGCTAAGCAAGAAGGAGGACCCTGGGTAAGGTGCTCAATCCTCATTCAGAAAGGCAAACAGGAGAGACAATGGAAGAGGGAGAAAACAGGGAACAGAGGTAGAGTACAGGGAATCACATGAAAGAAGGTGGGAGATAGAAAGACCTGGAAGGGCAGGAGTTCCACAGGAGAGCAACAGAACCAAGAAATCTGGGCCAAGGAGTCTTTTCTTGGACTGATACTCCAACCAAGGACCATGCATGGAGATAACCTAGAACCACTGCACAGATATAGCCCATGGCAATCAGTGTCCAAGTAGGTTTCCCAGTAAGGGCTACAGGGTTTGTCTCTGACATGAACTCAGTGGCTGGCTCTTTGATCACCTCCCCATGAGGTGTTGGGTGTGTGTGTGGGGGTACCAGGCCACAGAGTAAGACAATGCATTCAGTCCTGATAGACCTGATAGGCCAGATGGAATGGGAGGGGGACCTCCCCTATCAGTGGACTTTGGGGAGGGGCATGGGAGAGGAAAGAGGGAGGATGGGATTGGGAGGAGAAGAGGGAGGGGGCTACGGCTGGGATACAAAGTGAATACATTGTAATAAATTAAAAAAATCTTACAAATGATGCAGATCAAAAAACTGTTTCTTTTCAATAAAAGCAAGAAAAGTTGGTTCCATTCATAACTACTCACACACAGGCTAAGATATCTCCACCAGTGCTTCATACTTCAAGATGTGTGCAGGGCCCACACCTCAGTAGGACTCTGAAGCTTAATTTTCCTTAGCCTTTATAGTAGCATCTCTAGGCACTGCTAGTCTTTTTCAGGGACGAGGCATTTCTGGGTCAATCCTACCCTATTTCTCTATCTTTGAGGAGCCTCTACAACCTTATTAACCAAAAACCCTAATGAGATAACCCATGCTTGGCACTGGAATTTTTAATCAGCAACCTTATGGGTTCTGGGAACATTTGCTTCTCCACTCACAAGATACCACTGTTTACTCCTTAACATTTACGGACTCAGACTCAGGCTATCACAGACTTTCACAGTCATCTTGGTGGGTAACATCTGTGCTCCACTCAGCCATAAAGCTCCTAAGAATGGCACAGCTGCACCTGGCCCTTGTACCTTTTGTGAACTAATCTCCCAATTTTGCTCCTTCACATTTTTCAAATTCATGTTTAAATTTGCAAAAACATATAGAGGTTAGCATTATACCCCAAAACTTCTTTCCAGATGATGGCAGGGCCACAATATCTGGAACCACCATTATCAATCGTGTGGTTACAAAGATCACCTTGGTGAAATACTGTCTTATTTAAGATTTTATTGCTGTGAAGAGACACCATGACCATGGCGATTCTTATGAAGGAAAACACCTAGCTAGGATTGGCTTAGAGTTTCAGAGGTTCAGTCCATTATCATCATGACAGGAAGCATGGCGATGTGGAGGCAGTTATGGTGCTGGAGGAGCTGAGAATTCTACAACTTAATCAGCAGGCAACAGGAAGAAGACTTGAGACACACTTCCCCCAAGAAGATCACATCTATTCCAACAAGGGCACACTTCCTAATAGTGCCTCTCTAAGGGCCAAGCAGTCTAACACATGCATCTATCAAGGCTATTCCTATTCAAACAATACCAAGTACTCTGAAAGTACATCATCAAATGTCAGGAGATGGCAGAGTTTGAAACTAAGATATTTATGTCAAGCATAAACAAAGTCTAACACATCCATTTGTTCAGTTGTTTCCTCAGTAGGAGGAAACATGGCGAGGAGACACTAACCTAATTAGTTCTCCATAATCTTCAGTCATTGTCTCTGAGCCATTCCACTTCCATACATGCCCTGGAGTTATTCATTGGAACTTGTCTGGACCCCTACACCCTTGAGGAACTTGACAGGTCTGGCTCAAGCTGTTTGGCCCTACCTACCAATGCAAAGAAAAAAAATGAGGCCCAATTCTCCCTTGCTTTACCTGGGGGCTCCCTATGTCCAGGAAGCCTTGGATTGACACTGTGGCTCAATTGTTACTTATCTATCCACCAAATCTGGCTGCTTGGGAAGTCTTGGTTTAGCAAATCATCTCCCCTTCTTGCAGAAGAGAAAAGTACCCTGTTTAGTGGTGGTGGTGGGATAATCACCTCTCCATGCTACTGAACTGTTATTCTGCACTTGTATTGCTTTATCTTGGAAGCTGCCTCTGAACTGCTGTTTGAGCTTCAAAGTCTTCCAGAACCCTCAAAGCACAGAATTAGGTTTTCTGTCTATTTTTTTCCCTTAGGAACTCAGGCTCAGTACAAATCTTGTCATATTTCCTTCAGTAATCCAGACAGACCTTTTCCTCTGCTTTGCATTTCTCTTATTTCTAGGCTGCTCTCCCAATGTATGGACGCTCTTTCCATGCGTGTCTAAGTCACATAGATCTTCCAAAGCCTTTTCCACAGATCCTGCTTTACCAAAGGACTCAACAATACTGCTGAATCTCAATGCCTGTCTGGAGGTCCTAGCTGGATTCAGCTCTTCCTTAAGTCTGTGTTGAACATTCTCTATCAGGCCCCATCTTTCATGTTTAGTTTCCTCATTAGTGCCTATCTCTGTCCCCCAGACCCTGATACACATGCTGACCTTCTCTGGTGATGGCCACATATGAGTTCATATATGCGAGTACATCAGGGACTTTACCCTAATTCCAGCACTTAATATTCTGATAATTGTGGTCTCTATCACCAGATTATTGTTATGACCCCTTAACAATGTCTACATGATGGATTATGGATTTTCTCTTTCTTTATATATCAAAGGTCATACTCAAAGGGTGCCTCTCTTCCTCGCTTTTCCTCTTTGGTACCTGACCCCTCCATAGATTCCAGGCTTTGGTGTTCCAGCAAGGGCCATTAATACAAACATGGTTTAGGGATTTTATCCTTTGTCTCTCTGCTATGAGAAGCAGGAATCACTATCCCCATCTCTCTTTCATCTGCTTTTAATGGTAGATTGGAGGTCAACACAGGATTCCAGCCACGGGTCTCTTTATTGTAGGGTTTCCTTTTCAACTGTACTATCCCTCTAGGCTGTAACCTGGTCTTCAGCTAGATCTCTTAGTATTCACAGCCATGACCAGGCTGCCCTTTCAACTGCTTATTGATCCTTCTGCCGCCTGTGTACTCTCTACCTCCAGGGATTATAATGTCTTCTCTAGAATTTTAGTTGTTCTTAAAGCATCTCCATACACCCTGGGTTGACCCTACTCATTGAGAAGATCTGCCTTTTCATACAACTTAGAAAAAGAATGCCCTCCTGGGAATTCTCCCACAGATAATAGCCACTCCCGCCAGGTACTTACTCTCACTTTAGTTCCATGTATCACTACTCTCTACACGCTCCATTTCCCTGCCACTACCCCGTAAGTCCTATAGGAGAAAACAGTATCAAAATTTTCACGTAAAGCTTCTTATTGTCTGTCTTATTCCCAGTACAGTACAAACATCCCAAAATGTTGCTAAAATTCTTTCCCAGAGGAGACATAAACAATGTCTCTGGTCCCCATGACAAACTGAGGTATTATTCCAACAAACTGCACTTTGGAGAGCCAGTGAGTTTAGTTGGCTCACTTACAGAGCAATATATGCTGGCTGGTGGCTGGCAGCATAGATGACCCTAAAGGAGCCATACTGGAAGATTTATACCCAATGTGGATGATAATTCCCCATGGCTGTAAGAAACGGGTCCCCTTCCCTAGATCTTTCACACTTATATACTCTAGCTCTTCCCTGTTATCCTGAGCCCACGTGCAATTAGGGCAGAATCACATACAACTGATTGGTGTATACTTGGGGTCCCATGATCCCCCATGCTCCTTCTTTCTGTTAGGGAACATCAACAGTCATCCAGTCCAACTATGATCACTTATGAGCAGACCCAGCTGAACTCCTGAAGACGGCAGCAGTGTGGCTTAGAAGATAGTCTTACAAAACAGAGGAGTCCCATGTCTATTCTCTGTAAATTTTATTCTTTCGTTCATGCTCTTCCATTGCCTGTCACTCTCCCTTCCCAGTCATCCATCACTGTTGTCTATAGCCTCATTCTATCATTTCTCATCATTACTGTATGTTCTTCTCTCTGGAACAGTTATCTCAGACCGAAACTCAGTTCATCCTCTGTCTCTTGTTCTTCGTCTAGTTGAGGCCAGTATCCTAGATCCCTCTGAAGTCTTTATTCTGTGTCAGTCTTACTGCCAACTAGAGACTGAAGCCAGGGCACTGTATATGCAATCCCTCTAAACCCGGGCTTTCATCCTGGGATATACTACTATTGCAACCCACCGTCTTCCACTTCCTATCTGGACTTTGTGATTATTTCCCAGTTATTTTTCTATCTCTATTTTTTTTTTGTACAAGATCCATGCTGAAAATGTTTTTCCACTAATATTACCTCGTGCCTTCTGGTTGTGGTATGACTGTGTCCTCTCTACCTACACACACTGGAAACAAAGTCTCCAAAGTTAATTGGACTTGAATGTACAGCTACTGAGGTAATGAGGTAAGATGAGCTCATGAATTTAGGGGCCACACTGTGGCTTTTGTAACTTTTGAGGAAGAAGTAAAGGTTTGGGGAGATAGCTCAATAAGTAAGAACACTTGCAGTGAGAGCACGAGGACTTGGGTTCAAATCTTTTATAGCAGCGTAAAAGCAGGGCATGAACACTGCTGCTATCCGCATGCTTGCACCACCTTGACATGTGGTACCCTCTATAAAGTTAAAGTGCAGAAAACAAAACCGAACCCTGGTCACCAGATGTTGGCAACATCTACAAACTAAATAAACCTCAATTATTTATTAAACGCTTGGTCTTAGATATTTTAGTATAGTGACAGAGACTTTCTCTTCTATAATACCTGACACATATTTGTTAAAGTATCGTGTGTGTATAATTGCACATTTTTCTTCTCTCTTTTGGAACTGTTGTGGGTACCTCTAAGGTAGAAAGCACGTTTGCACCTTTCTTTGTCTTTTAACATTGAGCACATTTATTATGGCAGCATTATAGCTTCAGCACTGCTTCTCAAATTTGCATCCTCATTCCCTTCTAAATTTCCACGCCAACCTCCACTCCCCATGACTCATTCAGTGTAAAGGAAGATGAGTAGGAGTCTGCTGTAGTTTGGGAATAAAATCATTACCAAAACTACCTGTGTTGTCTTGGTCTCCAAACTCATACTAAAGGGAGGTGGTGAAGTCTTTAACAATGGGCTTGTGAGGACTCTTCAGGTTACTAAAAACCTCAACACCTCAAGAACTGTGAGACCTCCTTCTCTTCTTTGCTTCTTTTGCTTGATGGCATGTGGGGAGCAGCTTTGTGCGACGGCATGCATATTTTAGTCATGGTGTATCCTGCCTTCTAACAGACACAAAAGCAATGAAGTTAATTTTTTAGAATCTCCAAAATGCAAGCTCTAATAAACTCAATCTCTTATAAATTATTTCATGTATTTCTAGTACAGAAAGTTGATGGATATATACAATTCAAATTCAAACCTCTATCTCCTGAATTCACTGAGGATAAAGTATGATGGTGGAAGTCTGAGAAACCCTTTTGTTTATATGCAATTGTCGCTAGACATAGGTGTAATATATACTGGCTTAAGAAAACTTCATTGATCTGTCAGGAAATACATGTGTATGACACAATAAATACATGACTGTTAGTGTGGTAACCAACTGCTTTCTGATTGGCTTTTAGGCCTGCCCCACAGACCGAAGGAGGGAATTGTATCTGGTACTTGTACCTGTGGTCAAAAGCCCCTGGCACGAGAGTTTAGGATACCATAATGTCTGGGTTGGACTCTACTACTGTGGTTTTACATGGTCAAACTGCCTTTTAAAGGTGTGTATTTATGCTCAGAGATGTGTGCTGCTCTTAGACTTGTTCTGTTTTCAGTGGGCAGTAGTCAATTCAAATTTATAACCTGTCAAAGTACTTAAAAGTGACTGCTGAGTGCTCAGTCCTAAATGGGACATCTACATCACCTCTACTTCAAAGGTTTAGGAATTATCATAGAAAAAGAATCAGAAATGTTGGAAGACCTGGAGGATGAGAAGTAATGCTATGAAACACTGTTTTCTGATATAGCTGCTCTACCCATGAAATCACAGAAGCTATGGTTACCTGTGTAAGACCTGAACAAGACTGAAGGCATGGACACTGCAGCATGGATAGGAAACAGGTTTATATAACCCTATCTCTGTGGACATACAGGCAGCTAATGATTGTTACAGGAGGAAGAAGCATATTCTTTTGTGACATAGCAACTGGTAAGTTGCCTTTGCTCAAGAAAATAACTCCCCATAGTCATAAAATACAAGTAAACCTAATTAGATGTGTTGGGACACACACATACACACACACACACACACACACACCATGAAAGTACAAGAAGACATGATTCAGTAGGTGATGAAGGGGGACAAGAGAGGATAAAGAAGGTGAGTAAAGGGAAAATGATAAAAGCACATTATTTATACACACATATATGTGTGTATATGTATATATATACATATACACACATATATATGAAATTGAGAATAATAAAAAAAAATTGACAACATGGTGGACCCAGTCTGTGCCTGGTAAGGGAAGGTCTGTCAAGTGTATCTAGACTGAGACATTGTTATTGAGGGAAGTGGCCATGAGAATGTGATGAGAATGCCCTTGAGTTTAATGATTTGGAGGATATCTTTACACGAGAATTCCAAAGCCATTGCTACCTCTACCAAGCAGAGAGAGAAACACCTGAGAGTGGAGCAGAACCAGTCAAGGAGCAGTGCAGATGCTCCCAGAAAAGTGTACAAGAGGGTGGAGAAGAGTGGGCATTCCCATTGTCTGAATGGGAAGTTGGGGGGAGAGAGAATGGGGTCACTATCTTTCGGTGTGTACTTTTTAGGAGTTGCTTAGGCATAACCAGCTTCCCAAATGTGGGATTTGATAAGAGCTTGATGATCTTCCTCTATATCTAGCACATAGTTTATATAGTTATTCTTCAGCATAATAAAGATTGTAGATAAAGAAACAAAGCACTGTTGAGTGACTGAATGTACCCATGAGTAAGTAAGTAAATGACACAACATTAACATAACATGCTCTTTCCCAAAGAATGCTGGTGAGTTCATACCTCATTTATTTTTCTTTTGCATTGGTGTTCTTTGTGGGGGATATTTATTTTTGTTTATCTATATACTCATTTTCTAGTTATTTTGAGTTACACTGCATTAAAAACATTAGTGTAGATGTTACCAGAAAAAGAAGCTAATTTTTGTCTTTTGTGTTTTTTTCTTTGTACACATTCAGTGTTAATTGAATGCTTGGTTAAGGAAGAACACATTATCAAGGCACACCATATCATAAAATTAAAAAGGAGCAGAAAAAACAAACCTACACTCAAACCAAACAAGTAGTTTCTTAATATTCTAGTCTAAATGAACATTTCTTGGTGTTAATAGAACAAGTAAGAATGAATTTCCTAGGGAAACTTCATATACTTTTGTACATTTCTGTATGAAGAACTTTCAGATGAAGATTCAATGAATGTGACTGTTCCTCAAGTCAGTGTACTTCTTTCTCTGTGTTGCTTTCAGCCACACAGAGATTTTTACCTGGCCTTTTCTATGAGAATATATATATATATATTTCTTCTTTTTTTTCATGCAGTGATCTACAGGAAGAAAAGAGGCACCACTTTTGTTCTTTGTCTCAAGTCTAAAGCCCTGAGTCTCTGGGTTTCTTTCTACACTGCAGGAGGACTTTGCTCCTGGCAGCAAGCACTTTGGACTGAAGTTTACTAGTATTGAGTGGAGCGAGACATTTTCTGCTTTGCTTTGGTCAAGTTCTTTGTGTGAAATCACTGTACTTTATTTTATTTTTTATTGTACTTTGTTTTGTATTGTGTTTTGAACAATTTGTTTGAGACATCATTACTTCTATTGCTGAAAACACCATGCACTTTAGAAATAGGGCTCAGTTGTTCTTGAGTTGGAATTGACATGGATATTTCCCTTTTGAGGACTAGTTTTCATAGTAGCAGGAGGTGCCATGCAAGCTTTCAAAGGAGGGAAGCAGCTAACAGTCTTACCAGCTATGAACCCTGTGAATTACAACAATGGCCACATGGTACAACTTGGTACAATAACCCAGTAGTGGCAAGCATACCTTGGTGGTAATTGGTAGCGTTCTGATTGGACTTAAAAGACCACCCAGGGAAAGTGAAACCATTTATCTTGGAGAACCTACAACCACAACTTTAAACCAGCACAATCTCTAACTACATTCTAAATACTTTCTCTGATTGCGACAGATAAGTGTAGTCTTCACCGTTCAGCAAAGAAACTTCTTTGTAACAACTGGACACCAGTATAGACATACACAATCAATCAAAATGCAGAGTTTTGAAATACATTCCCAGTGGCTATATCTACAGCTCAGCTCTCACAAGTAAGGCTCAGAAAATATTGTGCAAGAAGAGGCGGAAAGATTGTAAGATCCAGAGAATCAGAGAGTTTGTTGTGAGGCTGTATTTTCTAGTAAAATCTGGCACTATACCCAGAAAGTGCCATAAAGTCTAACCAAAATGACTGCCAAAAAATGAGCACAATAAGAACCAACATTAGACATGCCAAAAAAGACAGGCAAAAGCCCATGAGACCTCATTCCATTCAAAAAGAACTACAGGTAACTGAGGAATGCAGAGAGCAGGAGAAATAGTTTTACCCAGGGATGAGCATACCAATTGGTTATGTAATACCAAATGGCCAACTCTAAAAATGTATATACAATTAATATTATACAGACTAAGCACATTATATTTAAGACTATATATTCATATACATATGCAAGTATCCTCAATGAAAAAAGAGGGTATGATTTTGAAAGAGAACAGGGAAGTATGTATGGGTAGATTTAGAGGGAGGAAAAGGAAGGGGAAATGATATAATAATGTAATCTCAAAGATAAAGGAAATGAAGTTATGACGACTAAACAACTTCTAGAGGATAATTGAAAGAATACTGAGTTCTGAAGAGGAGGATAAACACACCCAAGAGGGCACAGGGAACAAATGAACAGTAACAAACATCCAATCAAAAAAGTTTTAGGAAAACAACAGTAATTAATATGCATTATTTAGCAATAACTCTTAATAGTAACAGTCTCAATTGCCCAATAAAGAGACAATGGGTTAAAAGATTGGATTAGAAAACTGGATACATCCTTTTGTTACCTCCAAGAAATATAACTCAACATCAGCGGTGGATACCACCTCAGGGTAAAAAGAATGAAAAATGCATTATTTATATATAAATAT